>BMAU01014733.1:0-43692 GCA_019973935.1 Trichonephila clavipes
TGTGATTGTCGACATACGTCGGTGAAAAAAGTCCGAATGTAGAAAATTGTAATACAATATTTGATCTTTCACCGACGTATTTAGTGTGTGTCGACAATCAAAGTGAAAGTCGATATTGTCCAATTTTTGACACCCACAGAAACAGGTACATTAAAATAGAGATATTTACAAAGCTATTAACATTTATCCTTTTATAAAAATATATTCAAAAATGACAATTGAATGTTTTGATAATATTCCAAATCCTAAAAATAACTTAAATGTCTTAAATCTTGAAAATTAAACCCAATGTCAATACTAAAGGCCCAGAAGAATCCTTCTGGACTCGTATAATCTGCCCTAGTAATTAATTGTGTCATTCACCTCGTGGCAAATGACGATTTTTTTAATTTCTCATTTTACTTTCATGTTTCTTTTCTTGATTTTAAAATATTCTCAATCTGCAACCCATATAGGCAAACACTTTTTCTAACTCAATTTCTGTTCCATAACTTCAAGGCAGCGAATAGAGTGTTAATTCACTGATTCTTTTGGTCCACAAATCAGGAAGTTCCCTCTCAATCCAGGCCTCTTTACTTCAAGGCACAAATACATTTTGATATGAGATGGAGGAACGTTTCGCGTTCCTTTTCCCGAAAGATGTCAAGTTTTCTAATAAAAGTAACTAAAATAAAAAATTTCTCTGTTGATTTAAGTAGGAATTGACTTTTTTATATTATTTGTTATATATCAAAAGTAAACTGTCCTAAATTCGATTGTAAATAGTGCTTGTAAATAATTTTCATGATCTCTTGATCAAAGCGATTTGTTGTGTATTCAGTAATTTTTGTACTGGTCTCATATTAAATGTTGCGTGTTTAAAAAATCGTTCTATTTTATATAATTTTTAAAGTAATTGAATTTAATCTTTATCAACCCCTTAACTGCCCGGCGTGTAATCCATCTAACTGGCCATAGCTATAGGTATCACAGACGTATTTATGCATTTGTATGAAATAATTTTCTTTCTTTGAGCTGTTATTATTACAGTTAGTCTGAAGCATTCGGAATGAAATAAAATGCGCTTGATAGTGTTTACGAATAATTCTTTTTGTGAGAAAAAATTTGCTTTGCTTCCGCCTTTCTTCTCCCTCCCTATAAACCACATACTCGTGCTTATGTCAAAAAGAAGACACTGGGGAGCAAATAGCGTAACCTCGTAACCTTTAACAAGAAGTTAAGGGGTTAAAGGTATCCGTACACCTTCGAAGAAATTTTTTAAAAACTGTAATATTTGCTATTAAAATATTTTTACTGATGAAATATAACTTAAAACTATGAAAAATACATTTAATATGTTACTTGTGGTACATAAAAATTTTAGGGGAGTAAAGCATAGTGTAAATAGTAATTAAATTGATTATTAGAATAACGCACATAACTCAAATGTAAACAAAAATATCCCTTTTCTGTAAATTTGATGATGATCATTATAACATTTTTTTAGGGCTGGTACTATTTTTCCTGATGATAATCAATTTATTACAATTTTTATCAAGTTTCGAGTAAAAGAACATTGAAAAATCCATAAAAATTATTACGAGCATGATATATACCTTAGTTACTAAAAACATATCAACTATATAATTATGAAAGTAGTAGGGTTCTTTAAATCTATAAAACAAATATATTTATAAAATTTGAACTAATTTGGTTCACAACTTTTCTGATATTTACGTTGTCAGATGTCAATACGTTAAACAAATTCATTTTGAGATAAATCAGAAATAAACTTTGAACTGCAAATTTTAATATTAAACACAATTTGATATACTTAAAATGCTCCTGATTTATAAATAACACCCTCTTTACTCTCTAAAACATTGATTTTTTTTTCCTTGTAGCTCTTAAAATTTTCTACGCTGCTTTACATTTGGTGTTGAATGTCGTTCTGCGTCGATAATTCTATTGATGTCAAGATGTTTGTATGCTTTTTAAGTAAAATAACCAGGAGTTATATTAAGTTTTTTTAAAAATTTCAACACAACCCTTGTATCCATCATTAAATTGGATCACAGCATCCAATGCACCAGATTTTAAAATTTTGAGGCACACGAAAACTTCCTTGGGTACTCTCTGCCATATAACGCCATTTAAACACTCGTTTGAATTTTGTGTTTTGCCATGCAGGCATTTAGTAAGCAGTTCTTTGGTACACAACTCTAAATATGTAGGCTTAATCGTGTTTAGTACTTCATTTGATAAGCCTTTATATTTTTAGTTTGGCTTTTGCCACAAGACAGTGTTCGCAGGTAGTAGCACCAACTATCTTTTCCCATGGGACACTGCCCATGCATCGGTTTCTCGACACTTGATGAGCAATGAAACAAAGCCGCAATAACATTTTGCTGAAGACCGGATAGGTTTCCAACATTGCTACGAACAGCAATCCATAATAGTTTTGCAATCGGTCATAAAAGAGTCGGTGAGTTTGCCTTTACGAGACAGATTTTTATTTTTAGACTTTAGTTTGCGCAATCTCGCACCTACTCTCTTTTGAACATGACCAATGCATTCATATTTTGTGACGCTATCCTTCCCATAAGTATCTTTGACACTGATAAAGCCCTTAGAGTCCCCGTCACCATAATAATGTGCATATTTAAGGCCTTGTTTGACAATAGAACGTTGGAAGATTCTCGTAGCACCAACAGCTTCCATTTTTAACGCAGAACCTTGAAAATTGCTATGGCACACGTGATCTGCTGCAAAGTTTCCGACTCAATGCTTCTAGGCATTTTAGAAATCTTTCTGCAGGTGGGACAATATGACGACATTATTTCAATGTACTACTTTACCAGTGTCAACTGACAACGCTGCGACACACCCATTCATGGAAGAGTAACCTCTACGCTGCCACGTTCCATCAACTGAAATGCCACATTCAATAATTTTATTTTTAGTTGGATGTAGCACGAACAGTTCAGAAGCTGCTTTTTGCATTGATAGTTCACTAACTTCTGAGTTCACTAACATGAGTTTATTCTCATGATTAGTGTACGCAGTTTACTGAGCCTGGGTAAATTTAACGTACCACATAATTTAAAAACCCAGCAGAAAAACATTTCCCAATTTGTCTCATACCATACACAAATCTTGTATTTACTTCCAGGACAGTTTAAAAAGTTTTCTTTGAACTAGAAAACCCTGAGTAAAAGTCCCAATGTTTACACCTGATAACAAAATTTGAGCACAAACTATATGTGGAATCCTCAGAAAGCAGGATACCTTCTTCGAAACATCTTGGGCAGCAAAGTTGTAAAAACAAATTTAAAAGGACTTCCATATCAATTATTCTGTTACCAGTAAGTGGTTTACGTTGATATTCTGCTATTTCTTCATCAAAGGCAGCAGGTATTTAATTTTTTGAAGAACTGGCGTTGGTAGATGTTGCGCTGCTATTTTTTGAATGTTTAATGGTAGATCCATTTACTAGAAATTGGCGTTTTCTCTTTGCACTAACTCTACGTTTAGCATTACCCATTTTAAAATGACAAAAATTAAAATTTTCTGCTATAAAAAGGATTAAACAAAAGCTTATAAAGAGCTACGCAATCATAAGCAAATGTAAACAATCAGTAAAGCACTCTATTTTCTTGCCAGATTCTAGATAAAAATATAAATAAAAACCTGTTGCCAATTATATTCTTGATAATTCTGAAAACTCAAATTCATATTTTAAAAGTTTAAATTTCTTACTATTGCATATTTAAACGATACTTTGAAAAAAATAAAAATGTCAACAAACATTTTTCTACTTCGCAATGCAGACTTGTACTTCCGGGTTCAAAAAGGTGCTATCGAATGAAACTTAAATCCCCATAACAAGTTCTAAAATAAGATAGAAACAAAATTTCAACACCATTTTAAAGAAAAAGTTCATATTTTCAAATAACATTTAAATTAAAAATCGAAAATTTGACGAAAAATGACGTTTTGAAGGTGTACGGATATCTTAAGGATAAGATAAAATGAAGGCATTATTAAAATGTTTCAAGTTAAAGAGTTGTCCTATTACAAGTCGGAGACTGCTGTATAGATCCATATCCCCATTCTAAGAAGCTCGAATCAATTACGATTCTCCTAATTCATTTTTAGTAACACATAAGCCTTAAATTAGAGCTCAATAAAAATGATTTGTCATGAAAATATTAAAAAAGAAAATATTCATGCAAATCAATCGCTACCCATAGAGTATTGGGTAATGAAGTATGAAACAACTAACTCGATTTTCTTGAAATTTTGCGAAAGTCTGAATGCATTTGTAGTTTGATATTGTTTTTATGTCAAATTGAAATTGTAGAGAAAATTTATAAATCAGTTTTATACAACATACACTGTTATTAGAAATTAAGAGAATTTATGGACTTGACCGATTATCTCTAGAACTACTGGACTGAATTTAACCCACAAATTTAGCATCTCGCAGCGAGAGGGGTACTGAAATTTGATATGTACATACAATGATATATTCTCTCAATACAAAAACAAATAATCATTCAACAATTGCAATATACAATCATGAACATAATACTTGTTGTTGAAATTGGAAGGTATGATACAGCAGTTGCAGAATAAACGAAATAAATGGGTCAATAGGGGGTATGGCCCCCTCTTACAACTATACAGGACTTATAGCGTGATATTATACTTGAAATAATGCATTTTACTTCTTTTGGCAATTAGTCCACTCGTTCAGCGAGTTGCAATTGAACTCCCTCAGAGAGATTCGGAGGAACAGCTTTATAGGTTTGAGGTCTGGTGACCGGGCTGGCCAATCCATACGGTGAATATCCGCATTCTCTATAAATTCATTGACCGGAACAGCTGTATATGTGGCTTATTGTTATCATCCATTAAAACAAAATCGGGCACACAGTTATCTTTAAAAAGGAAAACATACTGCTCCAAGACCTCATCCCTATACCTCACACCAGTCACAGTGCCCCTTCAAAGACATTGAGGGATGTACTGCCATAAACATGAAGCTTTCCCTGATCATTAAAGCTCCTCTGTCATAATTGGCAATTTCACGGACATTGGAGGTAGTTAGTGTGTGTGTGGGTCCCTGGTTCTCTCCATAAGAACAAACGGCAAGAATCGGTGTTTCGGGTGAAACGAGACTTATTGGTGAACAGAACTGTCACCCATTGGTCTATACCCAATTTCTAAGCTGTACGCGCCATGCTAAATGGACTATCCTGTTCGTAGATATGAGTGAAATGGAGATAGCAGGTCTTCTGTCAAACAAACCTCTCTCATACACATAGCGTCTTTTTTGATACATTCACCTTTGATACATGGGTTCTTGTGATTGAAAAGAAGAAACGAGAGAGCTGAGAAGCTGTATCTCTTCTGTTACACCTCACTATAATCGACAAATAGCAATCCCTCTCTGGCCATAGGGGCTCTTGGAGAACCTTGCCCAGGTTTTTCTCTCGATGGATACAGTATCCTGGAACTGTTTCCATAAGTTTCATACGATTCTGGGAGTTACCTTGAACTCTATAAATCTGGACTTTATTTTAAACCGGCTTCTAGCTCACCACAATTCGCCGAATCATTCCTTTATTTTAACATTGGTGGATACTCATTTTTACTGTTACAATTTTAATTGAGCCAATTGCTTCAAACCCAAAGCAAGTACACTGCTGGCCTCCGTAAATGTAACACCAAGAAAAACAACAGATAGATAGCACAACAAAATTTATTTTGTAGATAACATGTTGACCAAGTATCAAATGATTAAATTTATAGACTTCTGTTAAGTGTGGTTCCTGCCAGAATCAGTAGCCTGAGTAGCCACCGTTATTGGAGATTACTGCTACCAAACGCCTCGGCATTGATTTAAAGAGATTTTGAATGTATTCTTGGGGTATAGTAGACCAAGCAGCTTCCACATTTTGCCAAAGTTGATCTTGTGCGGCAGATGGGGGTATAACCTGGGCCAATCGTTGAGTAACCATGTGCCACATGTTTTCTATCAGTGAAAGATTCGGAGAGCAAGCCGGTCAGGGGAGTAATTTAATCTGGTAATTAAAGAAGAACCTTTGAACAATGCTTGCCACGTGTGGTCGCGCATTATCCTTTAAAATTAGGCTATAGCTAAAACCGGAAGGTAAGGAAGGACAACTGGCTCCAACACCACGGTGATGTAGCGATGGATGTTTAAAGTACCGGCAATGCTTACTAGAGGAGTAAACAACACGAGAGTGATATCCATTACCGCCCCATAATATAATACCCGGTGCAGCACGAGTGTGGCTTTGCATAACGCTGTTTTTTAGAATCCTCGGTCCACGGTGTCTCCAGACTCGAATCCCATCTTCTTGGTGTTGCAGACAGATGTGTGACTAGTCAGTAAAGACAACTTATTTCCATTCTGCTGCAAACATCCTTCTTTGATCCCACCATTGGCGGCAGAGACGTGTGTGGTTCTGCGTCAAGGGATAGACCAAGCAATGTAAGTCTTCCGGATAGACCACTCTGCCGTAAAAAGGGCGTTCAATGGTACGCGCAGACACTGAATAATGCGTTACAGAGTCAGTGTGCTACGGTTCATGATGTGACTGAGTGATCCATTACCGTCATGCGCGCACAATTTTCCTGTCCTCGCGTGAAGTGTTGCACTGAGGTGGATGCGATCGAACTCGTCAGTCCGTCGTACTTACCTGCATCCGACGGTCACATATCTGCATTACAGCTGTTTGGTTTCGTCCAACACGACTACCGATTTTCCTGAAAGATAATCCACAATATATATCGGTAGGCAACTATCCTTCCTCTGACGAACTTGGATACTTGATCAAAAGCTAATCGCTGTTTTTTACGAGACATAACTGATCTTTTTTGAAAAAAACCGCAATAAAAACACAATTGCCGAACTTGAAATCGTCAAAATCTCCCAGCCTTAAATAGCGCTTTGAGGTAGCTCCACAGGCGTGCGTGATGTGTGTCTAAGCTGAAACTCTTATCATTTGAATATCACCCTCCGCTAATGAATGTCGTAAATTTCATGGTATTTGCATGCTTCCTTCAGGGTGTTGCATTTTACGGTGTGCAGCAGTGTAATTTACTGAATTGGGCTGGTGAACGAAATACGTCTTAACTCGTACACGCGCTTATGCAATCTGATCTGTTTTTCTGCTTTCTCCGCCAAAACACGCTTGAGTATTTACCTTACAAGAATTTCATTTCATTTAGAAGCATCGGTTTTTTAATAAGATCAGTCATTTTAATACAATTCGAAAAATTGCAAATTCTCTTAATTTATTACATTTGTATACATTATCACTCATTTTATATTAATTCTAAAACTCACCTTTGGGGAACTAAGGACAATGACTACTGCGTCTTAACGACATCATTTTGTATTATAATTTATAAAAGTGAAGTATACTTATTAGTTTATATATTACAAAAAACATTTATTAGCAGAAAGTTGATGTATTGTTGTTGCTTGTGCCACCTAATCGACAATCACATCACATCAAGAGCCACAAAATCAATCACGGCTAAGGGTTATATTTTTACGCCTGTCTTAACCTTAGCTTAAAGAAACATGCAGGCCGGGGCTTAGTCAGATGCCTTTAACCTCTCTTCCACTTCCACCAACCTTTACAAGAGGATTTGTGGCTCGACGGCTGTTTAGAGCATCCCCATGCTGCGAAGGAACTATACATTTACAAACATCAAGGCCTTCTCCGAGATTCGAACCCATGCTCTATGGCACCACATCCATCATCACTAACCACTATATTGGATGAGCATCAATTTACAGTAAATCATTAGTTCCAGAAATATATTGTTGGACAAAAGTCCTCCTCCCGCCAAAAATAAGAGCAAAGAAATATTGTTAAGGAAATTTGATATATCATGTTGATATTTTATGCGTGCTCAATTGAGACAAATCTAGTTATCTCGCATACCATGGTAACATGTTCACACTATGCACAGCATTTTACGTCCAACAGCGGTATGAGGATGAGCGTTATTCTACCAAAACATTGCCTATTGAATGGTGTTGCTGTTCATGAATGACGGTACTATAAGTTGAATCACCAGACTGACGTACAAATTTTCAGTGAGATTGTTTAGAAAAACCACGAGGGTGCTCCTGCTGTAAAAGGAAATTGCTCTCCAGAACATGATGTAATGGGTAGGTTCAGTGAATCTAGACCAGCGGTCGGCAACCTATGGCCACATACATGGGACTCTTTTAGTGGCACTCTGCTCAGCTCTACAAATTTGTAAATTTTTAGTTGAAGGAAGTTGATAAATTTGCAATGAACCTTATTTGAAAAACCTCTTTAGAATTTTGGAATTTTTTACGGAGCTACGAAAAATATCTAAAAACATAACTCTAAAGATGAATTTACAGCTACTTTGTAAATTACTGAATTTCATTCGATATTTACTTGTTTGAAGCCGTGGCATTCCGTGAAATATTAGGCCCTCCCTCAAAAAATTCAGGTTTTGGGTCCCAAACCATACTTGGTGGCAGTCAGTCTTTGGGCTCCTACAATCCTGGTCTCCTCCCCTAAAATGCGGGTGTGTACGATACACCCCTTCCCAATTTGTTGAGAAAAAAAAATCAGAAAATAACACGCATTCTACTTTCTACATTTTTAAGTAAAATAATCTTTAAAATTTGAAAAGAAAGTTGAGAGAAGTTTATTGAGTTGAAAATTATAAAATATACCAATGTTTTTTGCAATATCAAAGTAGATCAATGCAAACACTAAGTCAGAAATAAAGTTTTCATTTATCATTTAATTTGACCATAATGAATGAAAATACTTGTATTTTATGTTGCCTACTTCATGTATTTAAAAGTAAGTTAAAAATACATAATGCACGTGCAATTTTGATCTTTCTTAAAGAAATCATTATATTTTATGCAGTTTAGTATTATATTAAGAAGTATCTTCAAATGATGCAATTTTGAAATATAATAAAGCTGTAAATATCTATATTATTGACATATATTCTGTAACACTGCGTGCATTATCGCGGGAATTGAATTGTTTCAAAAATGACCTACCGCTTGACACGCTGAATCATACTGGAAGATTGGTTTGGAACGCCAAAGTTAAAAGGTAGCTGACCCCGGAACTAGACGTTAAAAAGTTCGGTTGCATGCATTCATTTGTATTCCTTCTAACCACCACATGACAGTCACTGGTAAAATGGCAGAACCGGCTTTCATCAGAAAAAATAACATATCTCAACCCCGTATTTCAACGATCTGACTCGATGCCACTGACGTCATAAAATACAATAGTTTGGTGTCAATGAAATACACGCTAAAGGTCGCCAGGATCGCAGCTGTCGTTGAAGTAACCGATTTCTAAAAGTTTCATGGTCACTGTGGTACAGACTGCAGCTCGAAACTCCACCTTTGACGCTGTTCGATGCGTCACTTTTGTAAATCGAATACGGCGGTGTTCTCACTTCGTAAAAAACACATGGACTCCAGAAATTTGCGTTCTTCCGACAGTATCATTCATTGGCCACTGCTTCCTACAATTCTTCATTGTGGATACATACCGACCAAGTCTTCCTGGAATATCAAAAAAGGACAGATTATCCACTTTCTCAATAACACGACCTAATACACACTCGGCGAGCTGCAAATAACGATTGCTTCGTCATATTTGTGACAGGATATTATCGCGCCTTCTCACTAATCTTCTTGGGGAATCTTTGGGCCCAGAATGGCATTTCAATCTAACCTTCTCAAGAAGAAATCGCGATACGCAGATTAAGAAATAGATACATAAGGGGAGATTTTGCATTCGCGAGGGAGTGAACTGGAAGCTGGAAAATTAAATAATAGTGGATTAGAAGCTAGAAAGTTGACTAAGAATAGGCTAGAAGCCGGAAAGTAGAAGAGGTCGAAAGGAGGTTGGCTAGAAACTGATAGCGCTATAAGAATAGATGTTGAATAGAAGTCTGATAGTAGCAGGAGAGAAGCCGGATAATAGAATGCAAGAAAAAATGGAAGGCCGAGGTGCTGTTCACCATGAGATATCAGTAAGAGATTAATTATAGAACGGATTTTAGTTTATTAAGGAATCTACAGTAGATAAATATTCTGATGAGGATGTCTCATAAAGATAATGAGTAGGATTTCAGGCACTATTTATTTAGAATTGATAATTGCGTAGTATCACTCCTGATCAGTCTCCTCTAGCACTCCGTGCGGTTTGCTTCCTTCTAAAAATTATTCGGAAAGCGTGTTGACTTTTTGCTATCTCCTTCCAAAATACAACAGACTTCATTGCTTTCCCCTTTTAAAACTTGGGGGTAGAAAGGGAACAATTTTATGACTTAGTTCGGCTTCTTTGTCAAGTGAGAACCAGATGATGACTTGTTTAAAACTAGCTGTTAAGTGTCCTTGTGCAAACTTGTATGAAAATTGTAGTACAACTTGATTGTTTTCCCGATATGTCTACACTTCATTTTGTTTTAATTTTACTAAAACAAAATGAAGGGTAAAAAAGTAATAAGTGGCGTGTTAGAGATGTTGAAAAAAATAATTATATTTTCTTCAAAGAAAATTTATTTTTCTGTCATATTTAAAATTAAAAAAAAAAATTGAAAAAAAAAAAAATATTTCAGTATTCCGATTTTTTGAACCAGAAAAAGCATTCTGTATTCATTTTTGAATATGAGAGTAAGAAAACGTGCTCAGTTTCCTGTTTTTAAAAACCTTATTAGGTAAAAGATTAAAATGCCCCATCTCTTTTTTTAAACAATAATAAATGGTGCATACGGTGATGTGCATACGGTGATTATATTTATGATATAAAACCAATCTGTCTCTATTCAATTATATTTTTAATTTAAAACAACATAAAAACAATTTAATACGTTTAATTTATTTAAATTTAAATGAAATAAATGATATTTTTATGTTAAATGAATATTTTCGGAGAAAATCTAAATTTTTATTCCTAGAGCCTCATTTTCGAACTTCTTTTATTAAATAAAAAATATCTTCTCTACATCGGCATTTGTGATGGACATAACGCATATTCAGTCAATAATTTTTAATTTTGGTGGGGGGATATACTTTTTCTTCAAATGCGCATAACAGTAATGCGTACTTCTAACCATTTTTTCTACTCAAGTTTAAATTTCTGTCTATCTGTTTCTTTTTTTTGCAAGGAAAATTGTCACACATCGATAATTACATTTACACATAATTCAGTGATTACATATTTTATTGTGAGAAAAAGTTATCCCTAACTAATTTTTGTCTTTCAAAACATGACACTTAAAACAATTTTGTTCAGTGATGTTAACGACACAATTCCACAATGTATTCATACCAAATTTCAAAAACAATTTCAACGTTTGGATATGTATCCTGTATAAGATTTTTTGAGTATACACAAATATTGCCTACTGTGGGGAAGAAATAGTAGGAAATGTGGTGTATGGTTTTGAAAGAATATTTTCGTACGTGTAGACTATTTTTTGAAAAAATGTAAGTATCACGGATGATGGTTATATAACTGCAAATGAGCCTTATTTTCGTGTGTGCTGATATTAAAATAAAAACACTTCAATGTTAAATAGCCTATGCGTTTATATTCATTATCAAACTGTTCGCAAAATTGTTACAACTTCTATTTTAATTGTAAAGAAACTGAAAATATAAATATATCTTACTGAAGTAAAAACAAATATTCATAATATGTAAATATCCTATTCTTTTTCCATTTATTTCAGTACATTTTAAAAACTGTAGCTAAAAGATCAATTTTTTTTTATATTTATAAACGAAGCATAAAAACTCACACAGTTATAAAAATGTATTTATCATTTTTAAATGTACTACTATAGAGAGTGACAACGGCCAGATTAAGTTAAATATACATTTATATATATTAAGGGGAATTATTTACAAGGGAGGGCTAAAAGTTAGTAAAAAGTAATCGAAACATCATTACATCGTTGGATTCCACGAGGCGTTTCGTTCCAGTGCCCTCGTCATCGTCTCATCGGCGTCGCTTCTCTCGGTCGTCTCTCGCGCAATCATTCTATTCGAATCTGGTTTACTCGTTATCCTCGAACCGCCTTGTCAGATAGGTGGCGCTCTCTTGGCATTACGTCATAAAGGAATATAGGAGGGATACGATATGTGCACATCCATTCCTACACTACTATAAAACGTACATGGATTGTAAGATCAATTCTAAAACCCTAAAAGCTATTAGAGGTGCAAAAACATGTAAATTTGTGGATAGATCAAATTTTAAATATAATACACAATTATACATATTATTAAGCAAATGCATTTGAAAAATTAATGTTCCTCTGAAATAAACGAAAACGAAAGAAAAAATGTATAATTTGCAAATCAGTGGAAATAAATGTTTATGTAAGAGTTATCCCAAAATTTTGGCAATCCCCCAAACTAAAAGCTCAAACTCAAGGGCTCAACAGCCCATGTGAGGACTAGGAACTACTATGCCTATTCCAATATACGTGACCATTGGGCGCTGAGGGGCATGAAGAGATGTCCCGATTTGGTGGTCTGTCTGAAGAGAGACTTTCATTGTTTATGACCCCAAGCAAGCTTGGTACTCATTTATCGACCCTCTGCAGCGGGGATAAGAGGCAGAGTTGATCTTGCCCAGCCCATTTATAGAACCCGGACCTGTGATGTCGAAGCACGATACACTACCACTGGCCCCCTATTGGATGAAAAATAAAACTTAATATTGAGTTTTATACAATTCCCTAATGAATGAGGGAGTCCAAACTTTTTTCTTCATGTAAACTGTTTAGACGGAAATGGTTAAATATGGGCATTTCACAAGTTGCATAAACTAAAATTAACCGTTATAGTTTATATAAATTTTGAAGCGTACAAAAAGTGTATTTTGGCGGAACGAATCAATTTTAAAAGGAGAGTACGATTACGAAAAGTAGTACAAATCTATCTAAAGTAGGGTTGGTTACCTTAGATATTGTCAAACACAATAATGTGTTGGAAGCCAATTCCACAATTCGTTGTTATAAAAATGTATGGAAAATTACATGACTTGCTTTTTGTATTTTTATTTTTTATATTTTCCTGAAAACTTTAAAAGCTAGAGCGGCATCCATCAAAACCCCGGGACCCTCTCTGTTTTCGCAAATCGCCCCAGCCTAAGCCAGCTCTGCCATCGTAAGTGAAAATGCTATATTTTGTTTGTCAAGATCATTTTTTAGCATACTGCATTTTTCATGTATTTTAGATATGGTCGTTATATATTTTCTACATCAATATCTTAATGTCTGAATTTAAAATTACATAAAAGTCTTCTTTACATTCGCATCAATTATTTTAACCATATTTTAACCATATTATTTTAACCATAACACATTATTTTAACCATATAATTAATATTAAGTATAACATAACGCACAAATTTTCTGAACTTTAAAATAAATATTTTGAAAACTATACTTTAGATATACTCATAATTTTTCATTCTTATGGTTTAGCTTCTTAGTTTTGCTTCTATGTAAAAGTTTATTGCGTATATTCTTCAGTTTTTTTTTAGCATATTGTTTGCTTTTTTTTTTAAAATGCAGTTTTCAACCGAATTGTTTGAATTTTTGAAATGTGTATTAAAAAACCGCTAAAGATAATATACATTTAAATTTGAAACTTTATTATGCTCAAAGAATTGTTAGTACTTATGTTAAATAATTTTAACGTCGCGATACATTTTTTTGTTTCGAAATTAATTGCAAATGGAATTTCTAACATAAAATTTCCAGTTTTATACTGTCGAGATTTCAAACAAATATCCAGTTTTTAATTACTTATTCAGTTAGCCTTTAAAAAAGATAAATGTTGAGGTATTTTGCAAAAATAGATATTTTTGAATAATAATTTGAATGCTTTTGAAGAGCTCGAATTTAAAATTGATCTTTATGTTTCTTTATATGCTTAAATTTCTAGTGTAAATGTTTCCGTATAGTTTTGATTTTCATTTATTCAAACATTCAAGTCATGAAAAAAAATGAGAAAATCTTCATTCATGTTGTCTTTGATGTAAACTGAAGTTCAAGCACTTAAAAGTCAAATATACTTCACTGTATTTTTAACCATATATTACTAGGCACTGCACATAAACTTCCCTGAACACTTGGGCTTTGAAATCTAAAAAAAAAAAAAACTAATAGATCTTAATTAGTTTTTTTTTTCGTTATTATTTTATTCAAAGTGTGAGAAAGTGTTTCAAATTATTTGATGAAGTTTAAATATATTCATTTTTAGTAGTTGGAAATCTTAAAAAATTTCAAATTTTAAATTGTTCGGTGTTTTATTCATTTTTTTGTCATCTCTTATAATGAAAAAATCATGTTTCAAAAACGGAAAGCATTGATTAAGATAAGAAAAATGAAGTAAAAGAATATTCTTAAAATTAATTTTTTCTAACTATATAAAATAGCAGATTACCCTGACACGCCCCAACTTGTTGCAGTTTCAAATTAATATGAAACCTAAAGATAATTATAACATATTTTACTTATGCTTTTTAGGACCTTTCAAAACTTATCTCAAATCAAGCGCTAAAAATTACTTATTAGGGTCTAAAGAAATTCTTCCCCCATTTTTTTACGATTGGTCCAGAGTCAGAATACGGCTTTCCCCGATAGCCATATTACTTCCTATTAGTGCCTGTGGGGCTTCCACCGTCCCTAATTACCTTTCAAGATGTTCAGAAAAAATACGGCTTAGTTGCTTTTGAGAATGCTACTTGAAGTCAAATCTATACGTGCGGTGCACTTTCGAAGCATCCTTACAATGACAGGGTTTCACGTGCAGAACGCTTGAGGGCTTGTAATACTTATCTTGCATTGCTCAATATATATTTAGACAAATAAATTCGATTTATTATGGAGAATTTGAGAGGTCAATCATTTATTCCTACAAATCTAGGTCGCATGGATGAAGAGATGATACCCCCTGTGCCGTGGGGATATCACATATTTAAGGTATTCTTAGCTAACATCACAACTTTGTTAGACGGTTTATAAAAGTCTATTTATAATGTTTTTTTTTTCCAATTTCCGTGCTGTAATCTCGGACTATATTATCCAGTTTAAATCCGATCCATGTACGTTTAGTCATCTGCAATTGGCAACACCTTAAATGCAAATGATTCTTTTTCTTCAAATAATTCTAACCTTTTAACTACCACATTATGATTTACTGTAGTTTTTTTCATGCTATATTTTTTGGATCACTACATTGATGTTTAAGGGTTATACATAAACAGAGTACTCAACTTTGGGAAATTTAATTAGCTACAGCTAATTAATTCATTAAATATATTCTCCTGCGATTATACACACACTGTTCACTTAAAATAAATAGTTAAATCGTTTTCTAAGGTATTCATTAACATACAAAAAATAAGACACTACTTTTGACATTAAAATTTGTTTGAGTAAAATTGATAATCTTCGCAATTAGCTGAAACAGCCGTTAGCTGAAAATGCAATTTCAGGTATAAAACTGTTTGCCTTCCCTTGTAAAATAGTCATCATAGAACCGGAGCTACAGTATATCTCGCAAGAGTGGATTTTTAAGACTATTCCTGCTAAGTATCTTTAGAATATTCGTAAAAATATTTATTTTATGTAATTTTAAAGTGAGTGGAACTAATAAGTATCTTTGTTATATATATATATATAGATAAAGGGTTAAACTGAAGTATATTTTAAGTGTATTACAATAGATAGTAAATGTTTTTGATCCTGAATAAACTAATTTTGAAAACCTGATCTCGTAATTACCCTTGCTACGTCTTTGAATACTCTCGTAGAGAAAATATGTAGGTTTTGAGCCCAGACAACGCTGTTTAAAAAGGCAGGCTATGCAGTCATCTAAGGCCACGCAGTACTTTCAATGCAGTAAACCAGTTCCAGTTTCTTAATCTAGTCTATGTATCTAGTAATCTAGTATTCAAGATTCGGAAAATGTGTAGAATACAATTCAGTTCGGACTCCAAAACAAACTTACATCATCACTAAAATTACGATTTTGCTTGTTATACTATTTTTTATGATTATGATTGTTTTATTCCTTTTTACAAAGCTAATTTGTTTTGTTACAGTTTTGCGAGTGTATGATATAAATATTACATAAATCATGTCTGGGGAACTAAAAAAATGTCGCGTATTTGTTGCGTAATCAGTTTTTTAACTAATTTTATTCACTGCGTAATACACGTTCTTTATATTCTAAAATATTTATTATTACAACATCAACGTAAGCAGAACATTACAAATTAATAGAAAAAAAAAATCTTTTGTAAGTAGGCACATAATTTATTTCAGATCTCCACAATCAGCCAAAGGTTTACCAGACTTCTTGAACTTTTCATCGTTTAAACAAGGTCCCGGCAAGTTTCCCTTCAAGGATAAATGAAGGACAACTTAACACATATATTATGAGATTTTACGAATCATACACTTTCAGATATGCGTCTCACGTCTCGCATATGGGGCATCTGGAGTACGAAGCCACCAAGCCCATCAGAAGAGTACTGCAGTATCAAAAGTTTGCACATATACATCGCAATCTATGTGAACATGGTTCAATTCAAAGCAAAGTGCACTATACAGGGAAAAACGAAGGGGGCGAACTGCCAAAGACGAAAAAATCTTCAATGTATCGAATATAATCCGAATGCCAGTACACAAGCAATATCTCAGCAACTTGCGGTCTACCATTCACCAATATGGTGGATACTACACAAACAGAAGGTGTTGACATATTTAAAGTTTCAATAAAAGGTAAGTAGAACAAAACGAAGATTTCCAAAGTTCGCTAACTTTGTGATGGGCTCACACGTTTTTTTTTCATTAACATATTCTTTTGGGTTCTTTGGGGCCAGAATGAATGACAACTTTTTCCAACCAACCCAAGAAGTAATACGTGAAGGAAAGATGAAAATTTGGAAGCTTTTAAATAACAGAAGTTTAGTGTAAGCTGTTTGGCATTTGGGGAATGTTATGTTTGTGCATGTGGCAAGTGCGAAGAGTATTTCGCGAAGTCAGGTGACATTCAAATGAGGTCTTTTGGTACAGATAGCCCTTAGTAAAGGTGCATACCATTGCACGCCAGTGAACCGCAACATTAACTGGAATCAGATAGATTGATACTTCGTGGTTTATTGAAAGTGGGAGTAACCTATTAAATATTCGTTTCTGTGATCACATTGAAATTGAGCTTACGCAAGTTAGTTATTGATAGTTGTCCAGGTTACGTTATTTCGGTATTATATATATTGTGGGTTTAGCCACCGTAGATTCTCTCACATATCGTATTACATTATAATTTGTTATTGGTATAAGTTAAGATCTTAATAAAATGTCATATTAAGATCATGACAGCTTCTTGTTTTTTATTTATACCTACAACTCTAGCTCAAGCTGTTAATCAAGGAGAAGGGCACCCGAGGCGGCCCTTACATTTGCACCTGACGAAATTTAATTTATATAGCCCCGAGGTAAGAGGCGCGCGAACGGGTTTACTGTTTTGCCAGAAGTATACTTTTCTGGTTTCTGAGAACGTGAACGAGTTTTTGACGGCTATTGACAATCAAATACGATTACTTGAGATATCCAGTGATTTATCATGTGCTTATTTGAAAGGTCATCTCCCTGGGAAGGGCCCAATATTGCTATCGGATATTTGGGTCAACGTTAGTGCAGAATACAGCCACGGAATTTGTGCAGTTAAATGCTTTGACTGCATTCTGCAATAACACTTTGCCAAAAGCATTCCCTACTATTCGTAATAAGGATTTAGAAATAAGGTTTCATTCGTCACAACAGAGAAGTGACCTGGAGCCAACATAAGTTATTTATGATCTGTTGAAACTGCACAAACAACTCGGACTGGGGATGTCCGAGGAAGCTTTAGCGGATTATATATTTGATGGACTCGAACCTCAAGTCCAACACTATGTGGAGGTTTGAAATCCGCAAAACACGGTTCAAATATTGGAGGTGATGTCAAAGTTTGAGGAACGATATTCGTGCAAAAACAATGTGTGGTTCTGGGAATAGTGATAATGTTGAAAAACGAGGTTGGAATGAGCGTAGGATGTCTAATGCTGATGATAGTCGGATAAATGGGAGAAATTTGGAAGTTTTGCGTTGTCAGAGTAACAGAAAGAATGATTATATGGGTAATTACGAGAATGGTTGGTTAGAAAATCAGTGGTTCAACACCAGGAATAGATATCAGAGGGAAATTTAACGATAGTGGATCGTTCGAAAATTTAACGATAGTAGATGCCGATTTATAAATGGGGCAAAAGGTCGATTTTAGTCTAAAGGACCGCAGAAATAGAGGTTAGAGTGAGAATTTTATTCGAGGTGATAGGAGGCAATGGGGTGGATTAAATGTTTTGAGTGTTATAGAGATCAAAATGATCAGACACAGTGGACAAATGAGGTACTGATTAAACTTCCTGCGATATGCATGTATCCAGTAGAACTCCCATATGTTCCAAATATGTTAAATGATACTTTTACGGAAGCGTTATGGGACACAGACGCAGAAAAGTCATTTATATCAGAGGAGATATAAAGAAAATACTTTTTTATAAGCAAGTAGAAAAAAAATCTCTCATGCTCAGGTGATCATGCCACATGGAGCTAAATGTCAGAATGTGAGAATTGCAGAATTGAATGTTCGAATTAGGAAGTTTGAGAAGCCTTGGATGTTTCACGTTTTGGAATATTTAGAATACCCATGTATTATCGGGGTGGATTTCATAAATGACTCAAATACTATTTTATACTTTGAAAGCTTTGGCGATTCAAGATTCGCAGGTTGAAGATATTAAGGTAGATAAAGGGAATTTTGCCGATTATGTGTCAGAAATGAAGTTAAATGTTGTGGCTAATGTTTCAGATAAAAATACTGTTGAAAGTATAATAGGAAAAAAGTTATTTGTGCAAAAATTAGAGATTTGGTACTTTCGTCGAGTGAACAGTTAATCTAAGAGCAAATAAAGGACCCGGTATTAGGTCATATATATCTGGAAACCCCAGAAAATAGATCGGTAAATGCGACAATATGTGAGAATTGGTCCCACGATTTCCGTTTAATTGAGGGCTTGTTGTTTTATGTAAATTACGCAACGTCGCTAGATTATAAATACAAGTATAAATTCCAAAGTCCTTAAGAAATGAAATAATGAGATAATTTTACAATATAACCCATACGAAGTCCATAACAGGTCATTTAGGATGCTTTAAGACTTACCACAAAATAAGGGACATTTGTTATTTCCCATTTATGAGAAAATTTATTGATCGATAAGTATCTACATGCCACATGTGCCAAGTTAATAATTATAAAAACGTGATACCAGCTGGTCCAATTATTCCAATTAAATCAAACTATCCAAATGAGATAATTACGTTAGATTTTGTTAGGTCCGTACCCTGCGTCGAGAGTTAGACTTAACTGATATGTTTTAGTAGTTACGGATAATTTCAGCAAGTGGGCTGAAATCATACCCCTTAAAAAGACATCGTCTCGAGTAATAGCGGATACTTTTTTGATAATTTTACTTCGTGTTTTGAAGCTGCAGTAAAATTAATAAGTGATAACGGTTCCCAATTTATGTCCGACATTTTTGATCATCTGAGTGATAGGTTAGGCATAATGCATGTGAAGACTGTTGTATATAGACCTGAGGCAAATAGAACCTTACGCGTGAAATGCTATCTTGTGCAAATGATTCCAAATTATGTGAATGATGAACACCATACATGGGACCAGTTCTTACGTGAGATCGCTTATGCTTTTCGTATGACAGTGAGTGAAACAACGGGAAAAACACCTGCACGATTATTTTTAGCTCGAAAGTTGATTAACGTATTTCAGAAATTAGTGATGGTATCGGATGGAATTGAGTTTACAGTAGGGGATATTGATAGATCGTTACATGATGCTAGACCAGTGCTTCTCAAACTTTCAATAGACGTGACCCACTCTTCAATCATCATTTTCATCGCGCCCCCCACCATACAATAACAATGTATTGATTTCAATAATACTATACTTTGACACTAAAGCTACAATATACGACTTTAACCTCTTATGTGCCACCGACGTATATAAACGTCTCGCTCAGATAAAGCATTAATTTTCTGGACGTATATATACCTCTTTTAGAAGTATGATCTTTTCTGTGCAATGCTATCCATAAAATTATTCCGAGGGCTTTGGAATGCAATAAAAGGACCTTGACAGTATTTGAGAAGGATTTACTTATTTCAAAGGATTTTTGCTTATTTATTTCTTTCCTCCTCCCCCACCCCCACAAAAAGCATCAAAATACGCTCGTCCACGTTGTAAACGGTGCATTGGGGAGGGAATTGCGTAACTTTTAATCGGCAGTTAAGAAATTTATTATAAACCGTACAAATTATCATAAGTGTTAATACAAGCCCATGGGGTCACTGATAATTATCAAAAAAAAAAAACAACTTGTTCTTAACTTAGCATTGTTAAATTAATGATAAAATATACTTTGTACAGTACAGATACATTTATAAGTGTATTATATCAGTGTAAATGTGTATTCTGTATTTTATTTTCTCAGAAAGTTTTTTGTTTACTTTCAGTAAATTAATAATTTTTTAAAACACCTTTTGTTTTCAACTTTTCAATATGCTCGCGCCCCCTTGTAGAGTTATCACGCCCCCAAGGGGAGGCGCGCCCCACAGTTTGAGAAACGCTGTGCTAGACGAAGCACAAAGGCTAAGCATGAAAAGTGGGCGAAATATTACGAAAGACGCAGGCGCGATGTGCAAATTAAGGTGAATGACTGGGTCTTGATAAAAATACATCCATTAAGTTCAGCAACAAAGAAAGTGGTAGCTGAATTTAAACCAAAATTAGAAGGTCCTTTTAGAGTTTTAGAGGTAAAATACAATAATTTAGTAATATGGAGCTCGGGAAAAATGTTAACGAACAAGTTAGAATATATCATCATGGGAAAAGTGACGAGATGGGGATAAGAATCGGTACTTTCGATATCAATAGTTCAAGATCGAGTAATTTTGAAAGTGTGCAATGGAGATCAAATGAGTTGCAGTATGGTAGGAAGAAGGCGTCACGTATAAAGCATGAGTTAGAGGAACAAGGGATACATTTTAAGAAAGATCAGGATGAGAGACACACAGGTACGACCTTTAAGCACGGTCCACTAGTCAGACCACCACCAGGCTCTTGCTCAGAACCAAATAGAAAGGTTAAAATGGGCAGGAAGGAAACTGTTGCATGTAAGCGATCCTTAAACTCTGGGTCTGGAAGACCAGAGATAGATTAGAAAGGATATAGGACATACAGTTGATAAAAGAACATTGTCTTTGAACAATATTAACGATTTACCACATTTTAGATAAAAAGTCTGATCAGAGGAAACAGCAATGCTAAGTACCAGCGGCTTCAATTTGCGACCAAGAAGTGGTCCAAAGGTAGAGTTCCGACCAACCAATAAGAAAACACAAGAATTATGACAAGCCGAGAACATCAGTACAGCCCCTACATCGAAAAACAAGTAAGGTCAAGCAGCAGGAATACCAGATACAGAAGTGGTCAAAAACAGCTTTGTGAGGAGAGGCAAGGAAAAGCGAACAGCAACACATCCATGTCCTTGAAGGTTCTAGTAGAAGACGTCAACTACAAGTCATAAATTCAGGTTGTATCGTTTCACTTTATATTCTTTCGAACAAGTGGTTGGAAGAATAATTGCAATGAACAAGTCATATTTGTGTATTTATAATTTACCTCGGCAAAAAAATTGACACTACAATGAGTGCATTTTCTAGAAGATCAAAAATGAGATTTGACTTGTAAATATTTTTTAAAAAATTATGGTGAAATCAATTGTAAATATGCATTTGTTTACTCCTATGTATGATTCCGCTGAGATGCGACAATTCCTTTCGTTGCTTGTTTTAATGGCTTATTGAAAAATTGTTTGTAGTTGTATAATGTATATATATATATATATATATATATATATTGTTAAATTGATTAATATTAGTATACATCTGGTTTGGTGGAAAATGGCGTAGACAGATTATTAATAGTAACACTAACAGCGCTGCGCGATCAGAGGGAAATTTATTAAAAAAACCCAGCTATGTTGTATATATGAAAATTACTTGTAATCTAAAGATGGTATATAAAATATGGAAATTGTAAAATGTAATTGTATTATGTGAAATTTTTTATTCCACGTGACTTAAAGAGTTTTTATTTCAGGGTGGCTGATCCTGAATTATTGAAAAGAAAATGATATTTTTTTTTTTGTAAATCAAACAAGGTAGAAAAGGCATGATATACAGAAAAAGATTGTAATAGTTTTAAGTAGCATTAGGTAGAATTAAGTTCGTTAGGGGTGTGTGGACATGGGTTTTTAACTAAGACGTATGTGGGTTTTTCCCCGGCCCCGTTGCCTGAATGGGGCACACCATTTTATTGTACAAGAGAATCTACCACGTTTAAAGTACATAATTGATAATGTTGGCCTAGTTATTTGTGTAAATTTATTGCGGCTTTCGAGAGTTCAAATTAGAGAGGAATATTATAAATGAAAGTTAGGATGAATAGTGAAAATAAAAGTTTAAGCTGAATTTTGGAAATTAATATGGTTAAAGTGGCTATTCGAAGTTGAAATTTAATTGAAATATTAAAAATTAGAAGTTCAGATAAATAAAATTTATGCACAAAATTCTTAAGGGCTTTTAAGACCCTCCAAAAATCACGTTTTGCTTCTTGGAAAGGTTGTTAAGAGCTCACGCATTTTTTTCATTTATATATCCTTTTGGGCCAGAATGAATGACAACTCTTTTCCAACCAACTCAAGAAGAAAAACGTAAAGGAAAGATGCAAATTTGGAAGCTTTTAAATAACAGAAGTTTAGAGTCAGCTTTGTGGCAAGTGTAAAGAGTATTTCGCGAAGTTAAGTGACCGTCAAGAGAGGTTACTTAGTAGAGAGAGCCCTTAGTCAAGGTGCATACCATTGCACGCCAGTGAACAGCAACTTTAACTAGATACAGATAGATTGATACTTCGTGAGACATTAAAGGTAGGAGTGAACATTTAAATATTCGGATCTTTGATCACATTGGAATTGATCTTAGGCGAGTTAGTTATTGATAGTTGTCCGGGTTACGTTATTTCAGTATTATGTATATTGTGTGTTTAGCCACCATAGATTATCTCACATATTGTTATCTAATCGGTTTCTGGTATAAGTTAAAATCTTAAAAAAAGTCATATTAAGATCATAATAGCTTCGATTTCTTCATTTATTCCTACACCTCAGCTCATGCTGATAATCTAGGAGAAGGACACCCGAGAGGGAAACCCTTGCAACTTGAAATAAACAACTTCATTGCAAAAGCATCTGGATAATCTAATAACATATAACACTTTTATGTTACGTCAAATAAATGGATTTAGCTGCTTTATTATTAAATTAAATTACGAATTATTCAACTAGTCAATAATTACGCTCAAGATCAGGTAAGGTTTACCGAAAAAAGGAGGTCCGAGAAATACGCGTATACTCGAATTGTTACCTTCCATTAACTTTAAATAATTTGACTTAACTAACGCTTATTTTAAGCGTACATAAATTATATTTACACTGGTTATATAAGTTTTCTCGTTCTTCAGTAGAATATCAGCACGAAGTCTTCACTATCTTAATATCCTGGAATCCTCTGAGATTGATGTTAATGTTGCTGGCTCAATAGCCTTCCTCATCAAAATTGCTAGCTTACAACGCTCAACTTAAATACCTTATCTACTTTGCATATCCCGTTTATCTTCTTGGAGTTGATTGAAATATACGCGAATTTATATTCCCCAAAATGATGCCTAAGAATATTAGTGGCAATGTTCCGTACAAATTCGTCACAATTCCTTTTCAAAAAAAAACGGGATTTAATCGAAGGTCACAAATCAACCGAAAATAAATTACATAACGAATTCCTAAACCTAATTTACAGTCCCGACGACTTTAATATGTATATATCTAACAATCAGATATTTTACAAATTCTCTTTCCTTAAGGGAAAGAAAAAAAAATTGCAACCAAAAAACTTCTTTATATGACGTAACACAAGATTAGATTTCCCTACATCACATCCATTTGACTAAGAGGCGAGAGAAAACCACCGAAATGGTAAAACACCTGCCAATGTGATTTACTTCATTACTAATAAAACAACTATACAATCATATTATGACTTACACTTGACTCTTCGCTCGCTATTCAATGCTCAGTTTCAGCTACCCTGAAATAAAAAACCTCTTTAAGTCTTGTGAAGAAACAAACATATACTGTATGTACAAATTTATTTATATTTTACATAACATTTTTATATTCATCAATTACAGCATCTGGCTTCTTAACATTCCCATTCCATGCATGCTGCGCTTGTTAGTATTAAATGTTAGCCCTACCAAACTACGGCACGTCCTAAGCCACTAGATGTGAGAAAAAATAATATACACATGCATATACATACAATTTCAAACGTTTTTCAATAAACCACAAATAACTAAAGGAATTGTCGCATCGTAGATAAGTCATACATACTCCAACAAATGCATTCTTACAAATGTTTTCTCCATATTTATACAAAAATAATTTAAGACAAAAAGCTGATTATTCTCTTCAAGAAAAAACACTCACTGTAGTGTCCACTTTGCTTGGCTTCTTTTAACTTAAAAATCCACCCATGACTTTCTTCATTGCAACAATTCTTCCGACCACTTGTTCGAAAGGAGAAAAAAAACCCGATACAACCTGATTTTTTCTTTGTCCTCTATTCGCTACTATCCACCGGATCTCCGTCCAAGGCTTCCATACTGAGTCTCCTTCTCCTGATGTTGCTCTGCGGGATACTGTCGATTCCATTGCTCCTCCACTCTGTTATTCCTTCGGGCTATTTTACTCAGCTACGTAGGAAGTAAGTACAAGGTCTCACTGATATCGCCTGTTTAGACTGGACTGGTCTCCTCTCTCAGCTGCCCTGATGGTTCCACTTGTAGTTGTCCTTGTCTCCCGGGCCTTGTCATATTGTCCACTCCTTTCTTGCCTCCTCCCTTCTGTAGGTGGCATGCCCTGCCCTGGTATCTATTTGATGTGAGGGCCTGCAATGTACCGTGATCCCATAGAAGAGTTGTTAGGTCTTCTATATTTATATTTTCGAGATGATAACGAGGACGGAATTGTTCTCTTTATCCCCTGTGTTGGTCTTTTCTGGTCCCTATGTTCGGATCCCGCTAGATACCTTTTCCTGCATATTTTAAACCAGTTTTTATCCGTCCTGTCCTCTGACCCAATTGACCCTACTTTACGCTTCATTCTCGAATCCTCCCATCCGGCGTTTCACTTATTTGATTTACGACCCTTACTCTCCCACTCGAGGTTTTTTCCTAGATTCTTTGGATTTTCCTGAGTGTCATCTACTTGTACCCTTTACTAGACCTATAGTGTCTCAACATGACTATCCGAACTAATCGTGTCCGATTTTCTTGGATGGTACAAACGCACCTGGTCGATATTAACTGTGACCCTTTTTCCCTTCTTCCATATGATCAAATTGTTATTCAGAACCTCCAACAATCTATATGGCCCTTCAACTTAGGCATAAACTTTCCGACCACTCTCCTTCACACAGCACGCATAAAATGTTTTTGTACCAACACCAAATCATTTACTTCGATTTTTTACTTCTCTCCTTTTCCGATTCTAATATTTTTTCCCAAGTTTTATGTTTTTTCCGCATATTCTGCCTTGCCTCAACGAAACATTTCTCAATGTTTCTTCCCACATATTCAGCACCTGTCGTACTGACGTGCGCAGCGCAAAACGAACTCATGAAGATATCGGTCCCAGTTTTTGTGATTTTCTTCTGCAAAACAAGCTATAATCTGGACGAGATTGCGATTAACTCTCCGTTAGATTCACCTGCGATCGGTATGTTACCGTTTTCATATGTTTTATGTCAACCTGTGACATAGGTGTTCAAATACCTCGGAAATAATTGGGGGCCATTATCACTAATCAAAGAAATCGGAGCTCCATAACGTGAATTATAATTTTTTACAAAGGGCGTTAGATATGGCCTGGGCCGAAGCTTTTCTTAAAAGAATAAGCTCACTCCACTTAGTAAAGTTGTGAGTTATTACCAATAAAAATCTATATCTTGCGGGTCGGGATGCGGGGTAGGGGGCCTAATAAGTTAATGTTACGATTTCATTGGGGTAATTCGATACTATCGGAATTAATCGACCAGCTGGTAGCGCGTTTTTGTAATTAAATTTTGACGCCGATCACAGGTTGATACATATTCAAATATATACAGTGACTCCCAAAATTGAGAGTACACTTAATTCCGAATTCACCATCGGATCACCAGGTGTAGAAATTAATACGCTATGTTAACGCACTTTTGTACATTCAAATATTGCATACATTACTCTTCCAAATAACATTAAACGTAAGATGTGGAAATTGATTGAAACAAAAATATGAAGGTTTGAAAGAAAAACTACACCATTTTAATGTCACAAAATTGAGGGGGTACACTTCTTTAATCACTATGCAAAACTACTAGTAATTTTTTAAATAGAAATTTGATAATAGTTCTATGATAAAGGGAAGGTTTTCAAAGGCTATTTGATAACAAATTTATGTTTGTGATTTGATGTCTTGATTAAAATGGAGAATCGGAAGGAAACGACGATCGAAGAGAGAAAACTTGTTAATAAACTGTCAAATGAAGGTAAATCAGCGGAATATTGCTAAAGTAGTTGGACGAAGTGTTAACTGTATCCAAAAAATCCTGCAAAATTTAAAAAGACTGGTATACTGGCAAATAACGAAGGAAGAGCGAGAAAGAAAATTATGAACTCTATAACCAAGCGAAGAGTTATACATCAAGTGAAGATTGATCCTGAAATTAGTGCTCTAAAATTGCAGCCAGTACCTCTAATACCTTAGGTCGATCGGTTTCTGCAGAAACGGTACGAAGAGCCTAAGAAGGCTGGCTATAATGGTAGAGTAGCTCGAAAAAAGCCCTTAATTGGTAAGAGGAATAGAGTCAAGCGATTGAAATTCACTAAAGAACACATTTTAAAGCCTCAACAGTTTTGGAACGAAGTCATTTTCAGCAATGAGAGTAAGTTCAACATCTTCGGCAGTGACGGTCGTCGAATGGTGTGGCGTAAACCAAATACCTCACACCACCCAAAACACACAACTCCTACTGTGAAGCACGGAGGTGGGACGGTGATGGTTTGGGGTGTATGGCTGTGTTGGGGGTGGGAAAGCTAGTATTCATTGATGGAATCATGCACAAGATGGCTTTTCTTAATATTCTGCAAAATAATTTGAAAGAAAGTGCTGATAAATTGGGACTGGGGTCGAATTTCATATTCCAGCAAGACAATGACCCCAAACACACTGCGTTTGTTGTAAAAGAATGGCTGCTTTACCATTGTCGGAATCAACTTAATACACCTCCACAGTTTCCCGACTTAAATGTTATCGAGAATCTATATATATATGGCCCCACCTTGAAAGAGCTGTGCAAAAACATCAAATTACAAGCAAGGAACAATTGAAATCGGTATTGCAAGAAGAATGGCTGAATATTGCTCCCGAGACCACTAGACATCTTGTGGAATCGATGCCTCGGCGATTGGAAGCTGTCATATCAGCAAAAGGTTATGCTACTAAATATTAACTCTTTATTATTCATTATTTATGCAGGAAAATCGATGCATGTACTCTCAATTTTTGTGGCTATTAATTTCTGTTAATTTTCTTTATAAGTTATTATATGTATGTTTAATCTATCAAATATTTTATTTTATCATTCAAAATAATGAATTATGATCTAATAAACGAATCTATGCTTAAAGGTTTTAATTATTTCCCTCATTTAATATAATTTTTCATTCTAAACATTGATTCCCATTTTAAAAGTAGGTGTACCCTCAATTTTGGGAGTAACTGTATTTCAACTTATATGGAAAATAACATGTGTCGCGCATTTTTAAATATGTCTTTCTCTTTCCTAAATGACCTGCTAATGACATATCAAGAAATTCTTGCATTATTGCTTCGAGAAGATTTCTAGTAATGTGCACTCTTAGTTTTCAAGAGTTGTAGAATATTTCGCGTAAAGAGAAGACCATCGAGTAATTTAAAATCCTGTGACCAATTTTCGCATAGAGTTGCATTAACGGAACTGTCGTCTGGTTTTTCTAAATAACGATAACTCAGGATTCTTCCTTTGCTCTCGAATGAGTTGTTCTCTGGAATTTAAGGCTAAAGCTCGAAGAGCTGCGCACGAAATTTGTGAGCCATCCATATTGCCTACTGGATTCCTAGACAATACGTTCGAGACAACGTTTTGGACACCATGTGTCGATGTTCCCATTCAATTTTAAACTCGAATAACTTGAGCGACCATCTATATATATATAATTATCCGACTAGATAAATGTTTCCCATTCGTGTGAGTTTTGTCAACGCCGCATGAACTGTTATTACCTTCAACGGTAGTAATCAAAAAATAAGTCCTAAATTTATTCAACGCCCATATCACCACCAAACACTCGCGTACTTCAACTGTATAGTTTCTTTCGGTTTTGTTCAGGGTTCTAGAAGGGAATGCAATATGTTTGTGATTTTGATTAAGCACAACACCAATTCCCACCCCACTAGCATCCGTAAATAAGTTAAACTGTTCTTTAAAAATTGGCAACTGCAAAACTGGTGCCGCTGTTAATGCTCGTTTTACTTTATTAAAAACATCCTGTGCTTCCGTCGACCAATGAAATTTAGCTCCCTTTTTCTTTAATCGATATAACGGATCACAATTTTTTTGAAAATAATGTAATACAGAAGCTTAAAATTTTTCATGTTTATAAGTGTCCACAATTTTAAAAAGATTTTAAATTTTGAACCTTTTTTTCCATTAATTTTTGACACATAACGAAATAATCCTTCTTTAAAAAGAATCCCTGAAAAAATTGATTAAAATAAGAAAAATGAAAGAGTAAATTATCCTCAATGATTTAATAAATACTTTGAATTTAAGTACTATAGATATTTTTAAAAAATTCAGACATACACTATAAAAACTTACTTCCATTTGAGAATTTTAAGTTAAGGGAATAAAATGAGATTTTTATCAAGCATCTCCTAATTTTCTAAATTCGTTGACTTGCAATTATTTCCGTACGCTCTTGGGTTTAAAAGTAATTATTCCCAGTTTTTACGATTACTGCAGGGGAAGAACCGGTCTCCCCGCGAGCCATAAAACTTCCCCTCAATGCCCATTGTGTCTCCTGATCATCTCTTATTATCTTTCAAGATGTTAAGCCTTTAAAGGGGGAAGGATTTGGAAAAACACGGTTTTTTCCTCTTTCGAACACGTTACTTGAGGAGGTAAAATTACGTTTGGTTCATTTTTGGTGAGTCCCCTGCCTTACGGAAAATTCCTTGTTGTCCGTTTTTGAAGCATCTCTAGTAGGGCAGAAATAGCCGTGCTAACCGCTTGGAGGGTTAAATATTCCAGCTTCAACTGAGCTGGCAAATTCTAATTGCCATATGCCAGGACAAATAGACATAATGATAGGAAGTGAACTATTTTTTGAAATTTTAAATCCAGTGCAACATTATTTGCAGGAGGGAAATGTTATTTTCCAAAATATAAAATTTGGCTATTTAGTCTAAGGTACCCTTCCTCAGTCACAACAAGCCAATTGTTGTTTAATAAGTGAACGAAGCTTAGATATAACAGCAAAGAAATTCTTTGAACTGGGATCACTTCCAGATGATTCTAAGGAAATTACAAAAAGTAAAGAAGAAATTTATTGAGAGGAACATTTTGTTAGTACCTTTAAAAGAGATAAGACGGGAAGATTTATAGTTCGGATACCCATAAAGGAAAATGAAGAAACATTATTATGATATTCGAAAGAGAATGCGGTCAAGCGACTAAATGGTATTTGGGAAAAATTAAACAAAAACCATATAATGGGAACTTTGTATAAAAAATTTATGAATGAATATAATCTTTTAGGCGATATGGAGGAGATTAAAAATGAAGCATTAGATAAGATTAACTATTACATTCCTCTTCATTCCGTATACAATCCATAGAAGGCATCCACTCCATTGAGAGTTGTCTTCGATGCAAGTGCAAAAACAACAAGCGGTTTTTCTCTAAACTCCATTTTACTAAATGGAGGAATTATTCAACAAGATCTCTTTTCCATAGACAGTAGATTTAGAAAACACGAGTACGCGTTTAGTGCAGATATTAAAAAAATGTACAGGCAGACACTTGTTGATCGTAATCAAATATATTTACAGCGAATTATGTGGGCGAACTAGTGCAGATGTTCCATTCAAGACTTACAATCTAGCTATCGTAACCTATGGGACAGTTTCTGCACCATTTTAACTACCTGGACCTTAAAAGCTTTAGCATAAAAAGAAAAAGCGGAATTTCCTGACGCAGCAGATGAGATTTGTAATGATAGTTATATGGGGATGATATTCTTTCTGGGGAGTCTTGAGTTGCGGTGAGTGGAACACATCTGACAGGCCTACGAGCATAAAACCAATGTGCCCTAAACGTCTGCACACGGTCTGCCTTGAATTTGTCATACCGGTAGCTGAAGAGAGCTGACGAGACAGGTCTGATGCTGTACTCCGTATGTTTCATCTGGCAGTAACTGCCAAATACCGGTCCTCATTCGACGTTGCAACTCGAGGGCGACCTGTGCTGTAACATCTACTCACATTACCATCATCTTTGAATCATTGCCAAAGCCTGGAGATGACACTCTGGACGATTCCAAGTTCCTCGGATACTTCAGGCTGGGTACGTCCACATTCCAGTCGTCCAATAATTCTACCACGCAAAAAATCATCCAAATGCTTCATCTGTGCCATAACTATGCGGTTATTTCACTGAAGGCTTTTAAAGCGCTTGTGAACAATTTTACTTCTTTGCCACCACCATTCCTAATATACCCCTCTCTTACACTCTCGTCATTGTTACGAACTATCCACGGCATCTGGTGGTTTCCTGTAATTTGCATATTCTTCTTCAAGATGTGTGTGATAATTCTACAGTTGAAATGTTTATTTTATAGTTCAATTTCTGTGTGACTCTGAATTATCCTTAATTTATGGACATGAGTGTAATTTTGGACGAGAAACAAATTTAGTAGTCATAAAATATAATCACCGTTTTTGATTGGCTATATTGTCATTTCGTAATTGAACTTTGGCGTGGTGTAGAAGTTTATAGAGTGAGATGACGCATTGTACATATTATTGTAATTAAAATCAATAATTTTTCAAAGAAAGAGACATAATTCTTTTTTCTAAGTTATTCCTTCAGTTTATATTCAGTAATTTTCCTTCTCTCAGTAAACTAATAATTTTTGAAATAATATCTTATTTCTGATTCTGATAGTCTAGCTCCACTCAAGAAGGAATTTCCTTCCTAAAGAGGCGTACCCCACAGTTTGAGAAATACTGAGTTAACAGGATAAGTATATGTTGCTGGTATTGATTAGTTATCGAACACCTGATACATTTATAAGTATTATAGTATATATTATATCATGTAGACTTGCATTTTATTTTTATTACGTCAGAATGTATAATTTGTTTTGAATCAATTAAATTAATAATTATTAAATGCTTTTTTTTCTGATAAGCTTACGCCCTCCGTGTAGGATTATAACGCCCTCTAGGGGCCACCTCTACGATTTGACATATGCTGCTATTTTTACTTAATAAGAATGCATGTTTCTCTACTTCTCTAATGGGGCTGCGCATTGGTATTTAACCTTTGAGGACCCTGGAGCTCGTATCACTTTTTAGTGGGGTTCCATATAAGCCTAGAGTGTCAAACTCAAAAGCTAACTTGGGTCAAACACAGTTTGACGTTAAGTAAGCCGCAAAAAAGAAAAAAATCAATATTCATATATTAAAAAGTTGGTTTATATTTAATAATACCTTGTTATAAACATATGAAAGAATGAGAAACTAAACACGTCCTGATACATAACTTCTTCTCTCTGCTACTATTATCCTATTTCGTGAAAAATTATTTTGTTTCATTATGTATTATTGAGTGACGATATCTTGGCTGGGCCGCAAGAAAGTTCATTGTGGGCCACACCGTGAGTTGACACTACTGATATGGACCATACCTATTATTACAAGTAATTTTGACGCCCAGTTTCTTCTGCAGATGGTGGCAACTGAGCTCTTAGCGATGCGAAACCGTACTTAGGACTTTTGATTTCGCCAAGAACACCCAAGCCAAAAAGGCACTCTACGGAATTTTAGCATGCCGCATTATCATACGACATAATCAGTGTCAATTTTCTGCATCGTGAAAATCTACTGACTATGGCCTGGGTCGAACCGGCAACCTTAGAAGCAGAAGGCGAGCTATGAACCAGCCATGCCAACCAGCCGGTAAGAACGTGAAGTGTAATGTATTATTATTTGTAATACTTCATTGCTGTTTTGTTTCCCATTTATCAGGTTTATATTTTAATTTGACAGATAGATTTTATTGAAATAGAAATCTCTAATATATATAAATCAAAAACTTTTGCAAGTTTAGTGGTTAAATTTAACGATGACATTGGAGTCCTTTTTCGTAGCTGCAATTGACCGAGGGATCGTAGATACAAATTTGTGTGCGGAAATATTAAGTCATGGGTTCGAGTTCTTATGACCATAAAGATCTTCAGTATACAGGAGCTTGTTGAGGCTCAAAGTGCTCACGTTGAAAATGATATGTATATTTGGAAAGTGGGTTGTCAGTTCAAGTGTCTCCTGATCAGATTTAACAAGTCTATCACTAACAGTCCTCATTCTGCATCTGATACCAACGTTAATAAAACAATAGATCAATTAGCTTTTGAATGAAGCAAAAAAAAAATTTAATAATTTGGTTTTAATAGTTCTTGCATAAATGTAAATCCTAAAACAAATATTTCAAAAAAAGGTTTAAGATTATTGTACTCCCAATTATATTATTTATATTAGTATTTCTGTGAAACGCATATTATAATTTTTGAACAGATAAATTCTTTCGGCGCGTTTTGCTGGAGAGTTAACTCGAATGAATGCCTCGCTCGGGTATGTAACACTCATTAGGCTTTTCTTTCGTATTTAGTCGAAAAAAGAAAAGAAGGGACGTTTCCCTTCCCCGCCAATTTGAAACCCGGCGAAATCCAATCTCTCCCCCCACCAATATGCCATAAAAGTAAAGTTCCTATCTTCGATCTAAGTGAGCCTCCTCCCCGCTATATCTTTTTACAGAAATGACGGTGGGATTCTTTCTAATCCTAGTTGAAGCATGAAAATGAAACGTAATATTTTTTAAAAAATAGGATTATAGAGAAAGAGAAATACTACACTAAAATGTAGAAAAAGGAAAATTTTTTATAGAACTAAGTAAATAGTTAATTATCATTAGCAACATTGCAGTGATCTTAAAAATAAAAATCTATTTTTGCAAGCGAATCAGAATAGCAATGAACAAATCATTCTTTTAATCACATAATTACTTAATTATACTTTGACTCTAAAAAGAAAATTAAGACAATTAAAACATTAAAATAACAAAATTAAGTATACAGGTATTAAGAAAAAGTTACCCAAAAGAGTTTAAATACAAGAAAACAAACTATAATTCAGAAGACTTCCTTTGCAGAAGCACCAGATATATTTGTACAAAACCGCTATACAATGACAAAAGAGCAAAAACAAGCCAGAGATTATGTGATATAAATCTTCTGATTAAATCTCTTTTAAAAGTTTTAAGTTTTGACCTAGATTCCTCTCTTTCCAATCAGCTACCTGACTTACTATTCCTTTGCTTAAATTAATTCCTGGATATATATATATATATAGTTAGATATTGTTAAACTGCAACCAAAATTCACAAAGTTGGATTGGGTCTTCTGCTTTAACTACCTATGATTTAAGTGGGAATTTTAAAGTAGATTTTTTTTTTCAAAATAAAAATCAAAACCTTTAGACAATTTTTAAAATCAAAATTCAATGTAAATATGTCAATTGATCCAAATGAAGTACGAGGAAGTATGAAACAACGCTTGACGGAGTTTTTTTTTCATAAATATTTAAACAAAATTTTGAATCTAAAAGATTTATATCCCATTTCAGCTACCATGAACCTATTGTTTCCTTCTAAGAATCCGGGTTCCCAGAACGTTGTCGCGGACGTACAATCTAGGAATCCGTTGGACAATCTTAGTATTACAAATTTTGTGCGCGGCTCTTAGAGCTTTAGCTTTGAACTACAGAGAACCATTACTTCAAGAACTACGGGAAGATCCTGAGTTAAGGCATACTTATTATAGTTTCTAATACTAATGTTCGTGAGAATAATGGAGGGGTTTGGTCCATAGACGACAACGATGAGAAGAGAACATCAACAAGATATATTTTAAATCCAAACAGCACAGCAAAGCACATTAAATTCTTTTCATCCATAACACTTTTCATCCATTACACTTTTCATCCATTACACTTTTACAAAAACAAAACGTTTTTCTATCTGTTGCCACTCCCTCACAGAGAAACTTACCTCTCACGGATTTTGAATAGGGCGCAACACCTATCTTTATTTGGAAAATCCAGACGATAGAGTTCAGTGAACGCAACTGTATGCTTAGGTTGGACCCAGGATTTTAAGTTAATTGATGGTTTACTCTTTTAATGAAGGATTATACAACTCTTGGGGAACTGAGTGTATACATTCCTCAATCTCTTCGCGACACAATAATGAACGAATTTCACGATCATCCATTAGCGGCCCATTTAGGAAAGAAAAAAACATATTTAAAATTACTTGATACATATTATTTTTCCGTATATGAGGATATATATACATAAATATGTATCAACCTGTGACTGGTGTCAATAATTTAATTATAAAAACGAGCTACCAGCTGGTCGATTAATTCCGATAGTATCTAATTACCCCAATGAAATCGTGACGTTAGACTTACTAGGCCCCTACCCAGCATCCCGACCCGAAAGTTATAGATTTATCTTTGAAATAACTGACCACTTCATTAAGTGGAGTGATCTTATACCTTTAAAAAGAAAAGATTCGGCCCAGGCCATAGCTAATTCCTTTTTTGAAAATTATATTTCACGATATGGAGCTCCTATTTCCTTGATTCGTGATAATGGTCTCCAATTTATATCCCATGTCTTCGAACACTTAAGTCACTGGTTGGACATAAAACATATTAAAACTGTAACGTATCGGCCGCAAACTAATTTAACGGAAAGAGTAAACTGCACTATAGTGCAGATGATTGCTATATTTGTAGAAGAAAATCACGATAACTGGGACTGATTCCTCCATGAGTTTTCTTTCGCATTATGCACAGCAGTTAATGAAATTACTGGTAAAACTCCAGCTGAATTATTCTTAGGTCAGTGGTTGTCAAACTTTCACTACTGGCAACCCAATTTTCAAACATAATATTTATCGCGCCCCCGTAAATTAATAATGTATTGAATGCAATAATAATGCACTTTGGCGCTAAAGCTACAATACGATCATAATTATAAACCGTACAAATTAGCAAAATAAGTATTAAATTTTGTATATGTTACTTTTAAGTAATATATTTTTTACTTTATAGTTCGATTCATTGTAAATGCGTGTTTTTAGTTTGTTTTAAAACTATAACTTATTTTATAGTTATTTTTACTATACAGGATTAAAATCACAATTCCAGTGAATAATTTAATTATAAGAAAATATACTTACCTACTTTCAAGGACTTTTCAATTTTTCTTAGAAAATTTGAGAAAAATCAATAAAACTAAAGAAAATGTTCCAAATGTGCGTTTCTTTAATAAAGAACATAAATCACAGACACTTTTCGGTAACAACACAGGAACATTATTTTCCAGCCAAACTGTCACATTTTTTCACGTTTTGTAGTATTGTTGTTGTTTGATGATCTATAAATAGCATTTTTTTCGAACTTTTTCTTCCTTGTGTCTTTTGACAAGGCGAAGTGCTACATTACGGCTTCATAGTTTTCTTCAAAGAGATCTTTAGGTAGCATTTGAAAATTTCAAATCAACTCAAATGTTTCATGTCTAACGCTTTTCTGATATTTACTTTCAATATCTTGATTAATATGCATTATTTAAGTAGGTTCTACAATTGCTTCATCAGTTTCAACGTCCTCAATAGGGATCACAGATGCCCATTTTTTAATATCCTGCTTATTTACATTTAGAAACCATAATAAGTCGTACAATCAAAATCACAAAATTGTTCATGGGGAAAGAGTAGCTCTAAAAAATAATTGTGTACAACGTTTTCATTATGCATTTTATGTTTCAGAATACTCTCTCATGCTTTCCATATATCGTAAAACTCTTTCACATGGAAAAGGCAGAAACAGAAATATATTATTTACAACTTCCCTTAAAAAAAGAAGGTTGTAGATAACCATACCAGTAAGTTCGAAGGTCAGCTAAAGTAATATTTTAGGTTAAAAGAAACGTAATATTAAAAAATTCTCTCATCGTTTGATATTTTTAAGGAAACGTAAAAAAAAAAATCTCTCATCGTTCTCATATTGACCGCAAAGCAAAAAAAAAATATTTTTAAAATTTTGTTGTAGGATCAAAGATGGCTAAATGAGCGTTTGAAGTGGAATCTTTTATTTTTAGTGATTACCAGATGATTAAAATAAATTATATCAGTGTAAACGTGTATATTTTTATTATGTCAGAAAGCATTTTGTTTTACTTCATTCGAAAAAAATATTTTATTCAACCTTTTATTTTCAATATGCTGGCACCCCCCTCGCAGGGTTACCGCGTCCCACAGTTTGAGAAACACTGTCTTAGGTAGAAAAATTATCAAGCCTTTTCGTAAATTAGTACTGGTAACGGATGGTGCAGAATATGTGGGAGACAATATTGAAAAATCATTTGATGAGGCAGAGGCAACATAAGACGTAGGAGAAATATTATAATCAAAAAGGAGAGTGGTTAACATCAAAGTCAATGATTTGCTCTTGGTCCAAACTCATTTTTCTTAGTGCAGCGGGCAGGAGAGTTGTAGGAAAATGTCTGCCTAAATTTGAAGGACCATACAGAGGGTTGGACGTTAAAAACAACAATTTGATCATTTGGGAAAGAGGAAGAAGGTCACAGTAAATGTTGACCAAGTACGGATTTATCATCCGACAAATTATGACACAAGTAGTTATGATAGTATTAAAGACAATATATGAGGGAAAGGGATCGAGTAATTGGTCAATAGGTCGAAATCGGAAAAATCCAGACGTTCTAGAAAACCCTCGGGTAATGAGAATAAGAGTTGTAAATCGGATAAAGGAAATGCCGGGTTGGAAGATTTGAGAGTTAACGCAGTCGACGGGCACGACAGGCAGGGATGAGAGAAAGAGAACAAAAATATGTAGGAAAAGATCATTTAAAGGGTCTGACTTTGAACATAATAAAATGAAAGTACCTGTACCGCTACAGGGGCTGAAAGAGAGAGATTCCATAGTCAATATCTTCTATATCATGTAAAAATATGAGGAAGAACACTAATACACAACCTTCGCAGATCCTGAGGTACTTCCAGGACCATCAAATCAAGGATAGATGAGGAGGTTAAGTCCTCCTAAAGAGGAGAGCAATCGAGAAGCAAGAGTGAGGGTCTGGCAAGTTCCGAGAGACCAGGACAAAAGATAGCAGAAGACACTGTGCAACTGAGGAGAAACTAGTCCAACCTAGAAAGAAAACAACAGTGAGACCCATCCCGTATTACATAAGGAGCCGCTTCAAAGAAAGAGAAGGATCACCGGAGGAGCAGAGGATTACGAAGATCGACAGGCTACCACAGAATAGCCTCAGGAGAAGGGGCATCAGTATGAAAGCAGTAGACGGAGATCCGACACATAGAAGCACATAAAAAATCAGGTTCTATTTTCCTTTTTGTTTTCATGCTGACAAGTAGTCAGGTGTTTTTGCTTTACCAAGTCAAGATTTTTTCAATATCTTAGCTGTATAAGAGTTGACACAATGATGTGTGCATTTTTCAAATCAGAAAATGAACTCTGGTATATTTTTTTTTCCAAAAGTGGAAACAATTATTTATAGACATTTGTTTGCAATTCCTTACTTGAAGGTTCTGCTTGAATATCTAGCATTGTTTGTTACATATATTGTAAATTGTGTGCATGTATGTCTGTATATCATTAAGCCTATGTACAGAGTGTTTTTCAGGTATAGAAGTTTAAGTTGGCATTACTTTCCAAGATGGCGACCAATTAAACAGCTGTCAAGTGATTTATTCTCAGTTTGGTTTGGCATTTCATTATGAACAGACTCACGCCTGAAAAACGCTTTAAAATTGTGCAATTTTATTTCAAATATAATGGTCGATTTTCATAAGCGAATTTTGTTTAGCGATGAAGCGCACTTCTGGTTGAATGGCTACGTCAACAAACAAAACTGCCGCATTTGGAGTGAAGCTAATCCACAAGTGTATGTCGAAACACCGTTACATCCAGAAACACTGACTGCTTGGTACGCTTTATGGGCTGGTGGAATCCCTCTTCAAAAACGATGAAGGCCACAACGTTACAGTCAATGGTGATCGGTATAGAGCTATGATTAATAACTTTTTCATTCCTGAATTGAACAATCATGATGTCCAGGAGCTGTGGTTCCAACAAGACGGCGCAACATGTCACACAGCTCGTGCCATAATCGATATATTGAAATACACGTTTGGTGACCGCATAATTTCACGTTTTGGACCTGTGAATTGACCTCCAAGATCTTGTGATTTAACACAACTAGACTATTTTTTGTGGAGCTATGTAAAGCCATTGGTCTGTGCCGATAAGTTACAAACGCTTGATCATTAGGAAGACAACATTCGTGGTGTTATTACCGATATACGGCTACAAATGTTGGAAAATCATTTAAAATTGGACGTCCAGATTGGACTACATTCGAGCCAGCCGTGGCAGTCAATGCCAGAAATCATATTTAAAATGCAATGATACAAGATTATTTTGGAATAAAAAAATTCATGTCAATCGAATAATACATCATTGTTTTATTGCAATTTAAAGTTCTATATCTCTCAAAAAACACCCTTTATACAGGGTGATTCAAAACAACTTGGACAAACTTACATGGTAGATCGGTCATACAACAAGGATCAAAAATCGCGTATGAACATTGGGTCGCAACTGCGATCCGGATCCGCAACAGGGCGTCCAAAATATACATACCACAAAGAGAAGGAACGGAACCATTACAGATAATTTTTATTGTTATTGACTCTCTCACATTCGACGAATGTCGAGCTTACAGCAAATGCTCAAAGTTTTTTCCAGAAGCATCGAGCCACGCCTTGCATCTACGTTGCATGGAACAGCGCACCTTCTCAAAAATGCCAGGTGTATCTCGAAGACATCCTACTGCCTCAACGATCCTTCCTACCAAGTCTTCTGACGTTGCAACAGGTGTTTCACAGACAAGGCCTTTTAAAAATCCCCATAAGAAAAATCCAAGGGAGACAGATCTGGTGATCGTGCTGGCAATGCGATCGGTCCACCGTGACCAATCCAGCCGCCAGGAAAAGTAGCCTGCAGATGTGCTCTGACGTCTATGGTGAAATATGCAGGAGCTCTGTCGTGTTGAAATCGAATGCGTTGACGAATAGGCATCGGAACATGATTCAGCATTTCGGGCAGAACTTCTTGCAAGAATGTTAGATACACGGAACCGTTAAGTCTTTCTGGGAGAATGTACGGACCGAGTAAAGAGTCTCCTACAATGCTAGTCCATACGTTAATGGAACATTTTCGTTGTGCGCCATGCGGACGTATGGCATGGGGGTTTTCATCCGCCCACGTATGCAGGTTGTGAAAAGTTCATCACACCCTCTAATGAAAACGTAGCCTCATCTGTGAAGAGAACACTTGCTGCGAAATTTCTGTCTGTATTACTTTCGTGCAAAAACCACCGCGCAAAATCCATACGTTTGTTGTAGTCTCCCAGTTCCAGTGCCTGGACGCGTTGTAAATGATAAGGATGTAGTCCTTCGTCGTGTGCAATGCGCCAGACGGTAGTTTGGGGGATATGGGTCTCTCGGGATACAACGGACAAGGCTTCTCGTCCATTACATTTGGTCATGCCGTAAATTAAGTGCATGTCAGCCATTTCGCGGTGTGTGTAAGTAGGCATGTTACGCCCAACGCATCCACGGCTGAATGAAGACAATCTCCGTTTGCTCAGGTCGTGTTTGTTTGGCAACACCTTCTCGTGGCTCTAGCGCCCTCTACGGAGTTTGCGATCCTATGTTCATATACCATTTTTAACCTTGTTGTATGACTGATCTACCATGTAAGTTTGTCCACGTTGTTTTGAATCACCCTGTATACATACATATATATATATATATATATATATATATATATATAGTTTCATATTAATGTATATCTGGTATTTGGAAACAGGTCGTAGACAGTTTAATGACAATAACAATAAGAGCTCTGCGCAATTGGGGAAATTTGTTGAAAGTCTAATGAGGTGTAGATATGATAATTAGTTGTAATTTAAATGTGTTATATATTCTATATAAAAATGTGAGGTACAATGGTATTATGTGAAAATTTGTTTTCTAAGTGACTTAAAGACTTTTTTATTTCAGGGGTGACACACCCTGAATTCTCGATAGGGAACGAGTCTTTTTTTACACATTGTAAATCTGACGGGATGGACATAACATAGGTTAGGACTGGAGAAGTTTTCAAAAAGAAGCAGTTTTCATTGTAAATTCGACAAGATAGAAGTGAAGTGTAAAGAAAAGAAGATGATTATGTAATAGTTTTTAAGTAGTCGAATTAAGTTAGTTAAGGGTGTGCGGGTCTCGTTTTTCCAAATAAGACATATATGGTTTTTTTCCTGAGTCCGTTGCCTAGATGGGACACGCCCATTTTTTTTGTAAAAGAAGTATCTACCGTGATTAAAAATAAATAACTGTTCATGTTGGCATAGTTAATTGAGTAAAATTTATTGTGGTTGTCGAGTTCAAATTAGGGAGAAATATTGAAAATTAAACTTAAGATGAAGACTGAAAATTAAAGTTTAAGTTGAATATTGAAATCAATGGTTAATATGACCATTCCAAGTTAAAATGTTAATAGAGCATGGAAAGTTAGAGGTTCAGAAAAATAAAATTTTGGCACGTAATTTCTTAAGGGCCTCGAATAAATCACGTTTTGCTACTTGGAGGAATGTAACGGGCTCACGCGTATTTTCATTAACATGTTTTTTATGTTCTTTGGCGCCAGAATTAATGGCATTTCTCTTCCAACCAAACCCAAGACATGAAGCGTGAAAGAAAAGATGCAAGTTAGGAAGCTTTTTAAATATCAAGTTGGTGTAAGCGGGGTGACAATTCGGGAATGTTATGATAATCCGTGATTCAAGCGTGAAGGTCTTGCACAGGTTAAGTGACAGTCAACAGAAGTTATTCGTGGCAGAGAGGCCATAGGTCAAGATGCATACCATTGAACGAATGTGAACCGCAACTTCAACTATGATTGTATGGATCGCCATTTCATTAGACATTAAGGTAGGAGTGATATATTTAATATTCAGGTCTGTGATAGTCTAGGAATTGAGCTTAGGCGAGATAGTTTTGATCGTGGTCAGGTTACGTTATTTCGGCATCATATAAATTATGTGTTAAGCCACCGTAGATTCTCTCACATATATTATTAGTATCTAATTTGTTAGAAGTTTAAGTTAAAGATTATAATAAAGTAATCTTAAGATCATGGCAGGTTCTAGTTCTTCATTTATTCCTACATATCTAGCTCATGCTGATAATCTATGAGAAGGGAACTCAAGAAGGGGGCGCCCCTACAGGCTTAACTAGAATTTTTGAAATATATAACATAGAAGTGGGTTTATCCATGTTTTTACGACCACAGAGGGAAGGGATTTAAGAAAAAACGCCGATAATTATTTCAATTCGCTGTATAGTGTAAATCTTTCAAGAAAAAACATAGTTTAGATTATCTGGTGTGTGGGAAGTCTTTAGATTATATGAGCAAAGATTATTATTTTAGAAGCATTTTTTTATAAAAAGTAGAATGTTTTTTGTGAAAAGGTTATTCTAAGTTAATTTTTGACCAACATATTGTATTTAAATAATATTTTATTTTATTTTATTTTTATCAAAAAAAAAAAAATGTCCTTAAAATAATTTTATAAAGGGTGTTTTATTTAGAGGGAATGGAAATTTAAATTGCAATAAAACAAATCGATGTATTATTCGATTGACGTGAGATTATTTCTTATTCGAAAGATAATCTTGTGGCATTACACATTTTAAATATGATTTCTGGCATATGACTGCCACGGCTGGCTCGGATTTAGTCAAACCTGGACGTCCAATTTTCCATGACTTTCCAACATTTGTGGCCGTATATCGGCGTAATACAAGGCGAATGTTGTCTTCCAAATCGTCAAGCGTTTGTGGCTTATCCGCATAGATCAATGACTTTACATAGCACCACAGAAAATAGTCTAGCGGTGTTAAATCACAAGATCTTGGAGCCGAATTGCTGGGAGTCCAAAACGTGAAATTGAGGCGGTCACCAAACGTGTCTTTCAATAAATCGATTGTGGCACGAGGCTGTGTGACATGTTGCGCCGTCTTGTTAGAACCACAGCTCCTGGACATCATGATTGTTCAATTCAGGAATGAAAAGTTAGTAATCATGGCTCTATACCGATCACCATTGACTGTAACGTTGTGGCCTTCATCGTTTTGAAGAAGGATTCCACCAGCCCATAAAGCGCACCAAACAGTCAGTTTTTCTGGATGTAACAGTGTTTCGCGACTTACACTTGTGGATTAGCTTCGCTCCAAATGCGGCAGTTTTGTTTGTTGACGTAGCCATTCAACCAGAAGTGCGCTTCATCGCTAAATAAAATTCGCTTATGAAAATCGGGAACAACAGCAATCTCGTTTTGGGCCCATTCGACGAATCTACGCCTTGCTTGATGATCGTTTTTGATGGATTGCCAAACCAGACTGAGAATAAATCACTTGACAGCTGTTAAATCCGGTCACCATCTTGGAAAGTAATGCCAACTTAAACTTCTATACCTGGAAAAAAAAACACTATATATATATAGAGAGATAGATAAGATAGATAGATAGATAGATAGATATAGATAGATAGATAGATATATATAATATATATATAATATATGTATATAATATTTATATACATATATAATATATATATATATATGTATATATATATAATGTATATATATATATTATAAAAAGCAAAGGGTTTGTGAGGATGTTTGGGAGTCTCTCTTGCAGAAACAACTGAATGGATTTTAATGAAACTTTACAGTAATATTGCTTTTACATCAGAATAACACATAGGCTATAATAGCAATACGTAAC
>BMAU01014737.1:0-102858 GCA_019973935.1 Trichonephila clavipes
TGTGTGTGTAAAGTGCCAACATATAATGTCCATGATCACTGGCGTAGCTAGCTCTGAGGGGGCCCTGTATTAAAATTCTTTCGGGGCCCTTTTTTAGATATGGAAGCCTTGTTAGTGGACTGTAATTGCACATGTTGAGGCCCCTGTAGCTTGGAGGTGCCGTATCATTGATACGGCGGTAGCTACGCCCCTGTCCATGATGAATCGTGAGCAGGCTAACTTTCCGCAAATATAGACACTTTGTTATGCACACTGATGATGCAGGAATTTATGTGAAACTCGACACTTCACGATTGTCACAAGAATCTCCACTTGTTTCAATCTTTTTAGTACACAAAATTCTGTCAACACAGGTGACTGATTTGTAATAAGGCAGGCATAAAAAACTTGTGGTATGTTATATTAAGTATTTAAGCAAACAACATAACTATGAACAAAAATAGCTTAAGGTTGAAGGAATGAAATGCAATAAAGTTTTTGATTGCATTTTTCATGCATTTATTTTTATGGATAAACGCATCTTATTTAAAAAATGACCTTGATATACATTCGAGTATTAAAACTCGTACTGTATAAGTGAAGTGCTTTTCAAATTGGAAGGCCGTAAAAGATTTGGCTTGACGTTTGAAAAAAAGCAGCATTATTTATTGAGACATCAATCAAAATAAGTTTCTGCAAAACGTTTTTTAAAATATATTTAATATTTTTTTAATGAATTTTACGAATTTAAGAAATTTTTAATTGTAAATAATCTCAGTCAACAGAAGTCTAAGTTAAATGAAAAGAGAAAAAGAAATTTATGATTAATTAAAGAATCAATTTTTTTTGTTCTAGCTCCTTTTAATTGTAGATGGCAGTACGAAAACCTTTTATTAATACTTATCTTATTATTTTGAAAAATGGATTAAAAATAAAAATATTTATTGAGAAAAGTATTTATTTATAGTAATGAAGTCTTTGAGACACATCATTCATTTCGCGTGTCATTGTGGACCCCTCCGAGACCTCAAGAACTGCCTCCAGCGGAAGCTGGTATTTTGTTTTTTTCTGAATGCTCTAAGTTAGTGATTCGTGAACCACAGGGGGTCCCGAGTGCTTTTCTAGGGGTCCGCGAAGGTCTCTCATTTAGACTCTTAAAGGCCTCGTGGAAAATCCAACCTAGACCAAATCCCTAAATTGCCTCCAATGAAACAACTCTACTAGAGCATGTATTTTGATCAAGAATTATCAATTCTTTTTTTTTTTATCGTTTTCAACTATTCATAGCCATTACTACAAAGTAATTTTTTAAAATAAATGTTTACTGCTTTCTTAAAAGGAACACGTAATATAAAAAAAAAAATCTAAGTCAATTCCAACTTATAATAGATCAACAAAGAACAATTTTATTTTACCTACTTTTTATTAAATAGTTACAATTAATATAAATATGTATATACATAGGACAGAATCACAACATTAAGTGGTCATTAATTTTTATTACTTCTCTTTAAAGTATTGCATTGTCATCCAAAACAATCGTGTCTATAAAATTCCAATTTAAGTGAATGCTTTAAAGCTGTCTTCGGTAAAAGTAAGAGAGCTTGAACTAAACGCGAGGCACATTTCCAGGCAGAAAAAATGCCTCAATTTCTATGGAAATTTGCAATATTATAAACTCATACCTTTGTTAACAATATAGTTTTTAAAAATGCCAAAATATTTCATGAATACTTTCTTCTTTGTTTTAATACGTGAAGGCATATTTATAGCCCATTTAACATTACGGTGTAGGAGAAAAAACGCGAAACACATTTTATACCAGAAAAAAATGAATAAACTCGGCTAAAAACGGGAGGTATGATAAAAAAAAAAATCTGCTCTCTAAAGGATAGTGAAGCCAGAATATCATATTAATGTTTCATTTCTTTTGTATCTGAAAAAATGTCCCAAACCCTGGTCTATTCTTTAACATTAACCGAAGACAACCTTAAAACGTGAGAAAAAAAATCTTTTAAAGTGTTGACACAAGTCGCCAAAAATGATGCCAACGTGGCTGTATTTGTAATTCTTTAAATAATTAGTTTTAATCAATTAATTTTTATTAATTATAATTAAGTATTGTATTGCCATCAAAATAATCATGTATATAAAATCTCAGCTCAATTGAGCGCTTTAAAATGTATTTTATTAACGGTTGAAAATTAAACCCAGATATATACAGTGACTCCCAAAATTGAGAGTACATAATTCCGAATTCACGATCGGATCACCAGGTGTAGAAATTAATACACTATGTTAACGCACTTTTGTACATTCAAAATGCATACATTACTCTTCCAAATACATTAAATTAAGTGATGGAAATTGATTGAAACAAAAAATATGAAGGTTTGAAAGGAAAACTACACCATTTTAATGTCACAAAATTGAGGGTACACTTTAATCACTATGCAAAACCACCAGTAATTTTTAAATAGAAATTTGATAATAGATCTATGATAAATGAAGGCTTTCAAAGGCGCTATCTGATAACAAATTTATGTTTGTGTGATTTGATGTCTTTATTTAAATGGAGAATTGGAAGGAAACGACGATCGAAGAGAAAACTTGTTATTAAACTGTCAAATGAAGGTAATTCCCAGCGGAATATGCTAAAGTAGTTGGACGAAGTGTTAACTGCATCCAAAAATCCTGCAAAAATTTAAAAGACTCATGCGGGCAAATAACTAAGGAAAGGGAGAAAGAAAAATTATGAACTCTATAACCGAGCGAAGAGTTATACATCAAGTGAAGATTGATCCAAAATTATTGCTCATGCAGCCAGTACCTTAATACCTAGGTCGATCACGGTTTTGCAGAAGCGGTACGAAGCGTCCTAAGAAAGGCTATAATGGTAGAGTAGCTCGAAAAGCCCTTTATTGGTAAGAGGAATAGAGTCAAGCGATTGAAATTCGCTAAAACACATTTTTAAAGCCTCAACAGTTTTGGAACGAAGTCATTTTCAGCGATGAGAATAAGTTCAACATCTTTCGCAGTGACGGTCGCCGTATGGTGTGGCGTAAACCAAATACCTCACACCACCCAAAACACACAATTCCTACTGTGAAGCACGGAGGTGGGTCGGTGATGGTTTGGGGGTGTATGGCTGCGCCGGGGGTGGGAAAGCTAGTATTTATTGATGGAATCATGCACAAGATGGCTTATCTTAATATACTGCAAAATAATTTGAAAGAAAGTGCTGATTTGGGACTGGGGTCAAATTTCATATTCCAGCAAGACAATGTCCCAAGCACACTGCGTTCGTTGTAAAAAGAATGGCTGCTTTACCATTGTCGGAATCAACTTAATACACCTCCAGTCTCCCGACATAAATGTTATCGAGAACCACCTTGAGAGAGCTGTGCAAAAACATCAAATTACAAGCAAGGAACAATTAAAATCGGTATTTGCAAGAAGAATGGTTGAATATTTCCCGATACCCTGGACATCTTGTGGAATCGATGCCCGGCGATTGGAAGCTGTCATATCAGCAAAAGGTTATGCTACTAAATATTAACTCTTTATTATTCATGATTTATGCAGGAAAATAGATGCATGTACTCTCAATTTGTGGCTATCAATTTCTGTTAATTTTCTTTATAAGTTATTATATGTATGTTTAAACTATCAAATATTTTGTTTTATCATTCAAAATAATGAATTATGATCTAATAAACGCATCTATGCTTAAAGGTTTTAATTATTTCCCTCATTTTAATATAATTTTTTCATTCTAAACATTGATTCCCGTTTTAAAGTAGGTGTACCCTCAATTTTGGGAGTAACTGTATATATAGAGAGAGAGCGGAGCTAATAGTAGGAATTGAAAAAGAAATAACAAGTGTTAAAAAAGTTTGTATAAGTAGCAGAGGCAGAAGTAGGATTAATGAGAAAACTTAAAATCACTCAATCATGTGTTGAGAGTTAAGGTAGGGTGTTCAAACTCTTGAGGGTCCACGGCGATCGAAAGTTTAAGAACCGCTGCTCCAAGTAACAGCACACCTGGGGCCAAGATATTGGAACATAGCAGGCATGCCATGAGTTCGAGCTCGGTACCACTGTAGGGCAGCGATGCACGGTAAATCTGTCGAGAGCTCAAACGTCCTCCCGTTGGTGTGCTGTGGTAGTTAGGAGAGGGGGTGCCGACTCAGGTGTCGTCCTCATCACTTGGCCATGGTTCAAAATGTCCGTCGCCAAAAGCCCTCGTATAGCTGAACAGTGCGACGTTAATATTCACTCAACAGCACACCGAAAGTCCGTACTCCAGAGAAAAGGGAAAGCTTCCAATTCGAATCACGTAACTTTTAATCGGCAGTTGAGGGATGCATTATAAACCCCGTACAAATTATCTTGATAAGTGTTAATTTTTATGCATATTTTACATATATATATATTTGACGGTAGTTATTAAACTTGATCTTAACTTAGTATCGTTTAATTAATTATAAAATACGTTGTGCAGTACTGAAGTGTATCATATCAGTGCAGTGGCGCACACACAATCAAAAAAGAATCAAGGGCTTTGATTTTTTTTCAGATTGATTATAATTCTAAGTATATAGTACGTAAAATTTAATTAAGTGTTTGTTATTAATGATTAATTAATGCTAATTATTTATTCAAAAATTAGTTTTTTTACTATGTTTTGTTTCCGAAAATCGACAAAATCAAAAGGAGCATGATACAAGAATGGTGAACTTTCAACCCCGGACCCCCCCTCTTGAAAAATTCCTGTGTGCGCCACTGTATCAGTGTAAATGTTTTTCTTTTTTTATTACGTCAGAATGTTTTTTGTTTGTTTGCTTTCAGTAAATTGATATTTTTTAAAGTAATCTTTTGCTTTCGAATTTTTAATATGCTCGCGCCCCTCCCTCCCTCCTAGAGTTATCACAATCCCTGGGAGGGGGGTGGCCTTACAGTTTGAGAAGCGCTGGATTAATTCGAAAAGGCATAATTTGTTAAATGACAATAATTTGCATGCATATTTAAGCTATTCTGTGGTATAAAGATAATAATCATTAGTCTCCCGATTACATTTTAAAATTTAAATTTAAAAAAAAAAAAAATTAAAATAATTATATGTATATACTGAACGGCATACGAAATGCAATATCGAGAAGTAGTAACCAGAAAATAAAGAAACTATGCAGAGAGAGGCAACAGAGCGAATATTTAAGTGTGTTTGCATTAAAATAAATGATACTCGTGAGAACAACTTAGTTCAGTCGATTCGCTAGACCACCGCCGATGAAGATCCACGAAGCAAATCGTCCAGATCAGGGGTCGGCAACCAATAGCAGGAAATGCAATTCTCAGTGGCACGCTCCACAAATTTGTCAATGTTGAGTGGATGGAAGTTGATAAGTTTGTAATGGACCTTCTCGACAAACATCTTCAGAATTATGGACATTGAAAGAATTAATAAAAATATATCTGAAAGATAACTGTAAAAATAAATTTACAGCTATTTTGTAAGCTATTGAATGTCATTGCTGGAGGGATTTAATTGTTTGACGAGAGAAAATTACACATGCTCTGCTTTTCGTTTTTGGAATCTATGTCGCAGGAAAATGATGGAATTGGAAATTTCATCAAATCCCTAATGGAGATGATCAATTGACGGGAGATGTTAAAATAACGTCTCTTCAATGTCATTTCCCTGATAAAAGTAAAGGGATTATGATCAGTGAAACACACAAGGGGGGCCTGGGAGTCCGGACCCCTCCCCCCAAAGCCCTTGATTTTTTTCCGATTGATTATAATTCTATGTATATAATATGTAAAATTTAATTAAGTATTTGTTGTTAATGATTAATTTTATTAATTAAAGCTAATTATTTATTCAATAACTAGTTTTTTACTGTATTTTGTTCCCGAAAATCGACAAAATCAAAAGGAGCATGATACAAGAATGGTGAACTTTCGACCCCCCCTTGAAAAATTTTTGTGTGCGCTATTGAATATGGTGCATTGTATTAAACATAGAAGTACGTAATACAATAATAATATATGAAATACAAATTATTTATTAGGAACTAATTAACAATTTTGACGAATAACATCTTTCCTCTCGGTTGCTTACACGCTGAAATATCAATCCCTATGTTAATCCTATGGTGTGCCATTTTTTTCAAAGATATGGGGTTGATATTTAGGGGATTTTTGTACTATCTGTTTGGTTAGGAAGTACAAGGACTCCCCCTTCCCCCTGGACAGCATTTTGCAAATGCAAATCCTGTCTAGTTCATTTCATTATTTCGCTGAAACAGTTCAGGTATTTGATAAAATCACTTACTTTCATCAGGGAAATGACCTTGAAGAGAGAGAGACGTTATTTTAACATCTCCCATCAATTGATCATATTCCTTGGGATTCGATGAAATTCCCAATTTCATCATTTCCCTGCGACGTCTACATATCCGAGTAAAAATTCTTTCATATGAAAAATATTTCGAGTCTGCAAAAAAAAAATTGTTCAACTAAATGCTCAAAAATCGAGTTAAATTGAGTCGCAAATTATAGCCTTGATTTTGCGATATGAAAGCATAGCGGTGCAAGTACTAGATTCGCATTAATATTATTCATCTTTTTATTTAACTATAACGAAAGAAAATATTTATAATTTGTCTATATCTTGTTTAAATAAATATGTTTAAAGATGCCTAATATATGTATAATTAAAAAAAAAATTTCATTTTTGTTGCAGAAACAGTAATATTTCATGCTGAGAAATATCTTTAAATGATGCAAAATTAACATGCAATAAAAATGTAAATCTATATTATTGAGCTCTATTCTCTAACTCTGCATGCGTTATCCCGAGAATCGCATTGTTTCAAACATATCCTACTGTGCGGCACGCGACAGGTAAAAGGTTGCCGACCCCTGATATAGATACGGAGTCCATGAGGGTCCAAATGCAATCATAAGAATCTTTTTCAATTCCAACTATAGTTCACTCTCCCTATGTAAATATATATATATATCTTGTTTAAGTTTTCAAGCGTTAATAAAATACTTTTTATTCATCCACTCAAGTTCAAATACATTTTTTTAACTTGTAGTGGATGACACTTGATGTTAATACAATTTTTTCAAACATTAGTTCATTAATCATATGTAATTAATGAATAAATAGTAACAAACAAAATTAATAGTCCAACATCTGTTGTAGACTCTCTCGAATCCAGCACTACTCAAATTATTGATTTCCGCATTTCCTTACAAATATAACAAGACTTTATTAAACACTCGCAACAGGTCGCATACCTTCTATTCTCTCGAGTGTTTGTGGGCGTATCACTACATCTTTACACAGCCCCGCCCTCTATAGTTGGACTCGTAACACATCATATATAATAAGGAAAATCACTCGTTGTGTCCCTGTAGCACAATGGAGAGTCCAATCCAATGGTCACGGGTTCGATTCTCAACTGGGATGGCCTAATTTCTGAGAATGGGATTTTTTTACTATACTATTTTATTAGAATAATTAAATTTAATTAATGAATAAATAGTAACAAACAAGAAGTAATTCAACACCATGTATAGAAAGGAAATTGCTTTCTATTTTGCCAATTAATAGAATAATACTGGCATATGTATGTACATATTTTTATAAAATTGTAATTATTTAATAAAAAGTAACTAAAATAAAATTTTTCTCTAATGACCTAAGTAAAACTTTTTTTTTATGCTACATGTTTAATATTACCGGTCATCCAAGCAGTGATGTACATAAGGAGGGGAAGGGGTCTCCTCCCCCTTCACAGACCAAAATTTTTTGAACACCCCTGTGTTTTCATAAATTTTTTTTTTTTGGAGTGTAGTCCCTCAACAAGAGAGGTATGAGTACGCCACTGCTTTGAAGTAAATGGGATGTATTCTTCTTCAGTCTCTCACCTTGTAAGCTAAAAACTTCTCCAAAAGCTTAAAAAATATTTAGTTTTAATTCATAATCAGTGGGATTTACTATTACATCGCTATCCAATAGTAAATTCTGTTCAGCTAGGTATTGTATTTTTATTTGAACCGTAAAACATTTAAATAATGATTGCTCATCTAATTTGCATAAGGTATGAAAGAAAAAATGGAAACATTAAAATTGACATATACTATTTTTCAATATTCTAACCAAGGCTAATTTTTTGTCTCATAAATGCTCTTTTAAGAAACCAAATGACAGAGATGAGGTTTAAAATTCTTATTCCATTCGAGGAAAAAAAAACTTGAGTTAGCTAAATTTTTTATTATTTTTAAAGTAATTATATTATTTTCAAATGTTGGTTGTTAGTAGATTTAAATTTCAAACCCTCAATTGATCAGTTATGAAATACATGGCTCCAATATTAGGATATATGGTAATAATTTGTTCTTTTAAAAGTCTGAGAAATACTTTGAAAATTTATTCTCAATAGTTTAAGAAACCCCAATTTTTTAAAAACTGGGAAAGAAATTTATTTACCAAACATTGGTCTTTAAGATGGAAATATAAAATTTACAATTAAACATTTTTCCTTGTAAAAAAGAAAAATTATGTTCTTCAAAACAATTTAATTCATTATGCTAATGTTTCAGTAAAAAACATTTCAATCACATTTTATATCTTAAAAGATGTTTATTAGGATGGGCTAAATTTTTTACCCCTTTTCCAATTGCTATATTCTATAAAATTTGCTTTTCTTCTAGCTAAATAAAAATGCCAGCAAATTTTGTAAAAAAAAATAAATAACACTTCCATTGGTGCATTGCACTTGAAATTTTTAAAAAATCGAATTATTCTGTTATTTTCAATCAAAAATGTTTTATAATTATTTAATTTACCACTGTTGTGTAACACTATTGTTCTATGAGTAAAGTTTGGGATACGAGAAGCAAGAAAATAATTTTAAACCTGTGCTTCATTCTTAAAAAAAAAAAAAAAAAAAAAAAAAAAAAACCCATTTTTATCTGCAAAGTTAGTAAAATTTCATGATTTTTTAAATTAGATTTATCTGGGTTTTTTTATAAACAAAATTTAATAAAATGGTAAACATATTTTACTCAACACTATATGTGTGTCTATTATTAAGCATAATTTGTAAAATTATCTAATAATTTTATTCAAATAATGTACTTTCAAGTAAGAGTTTTGAGAAAATTTAGATACCATAGATTGATAGTACAATCACATTCGGATGATGCTATCTCTTCCGCATTACACACTTTTGAAATATTTTTATACAAACAGCATTTTACCAATTGGGTGCTTCGGGGAAAATCTGCATCTGAGACATTTTCGGGTGTTCAATTAAAGAAAAAGTCAAGAGTCTAAACAATGACAAGTTTATTCATATAACCTTAAATATCCACCTTTATAAAATACAAGAATGCTCTTGGAATCTGGTGTTGAGGTGTGTCATGAAAATGTAGGTGCCAGCTTTTATAATAGAAAAGGTGGTGTTGCCACAAGCTTAATGTATGTGTTGAAGTAATAAAATAGACAACCATTGTGCAGCACCACACTCTCATAGTCATTAAGATATGGAATTTTTTTTACACATAAATTATTCTCATACATCTAAAAATTGACAGGATTAGGCAATTATTTTAAAAATTTGACTTCAAAGGAGTATATATTAGAGGTTATGTATTTTTATCAACAAGGAAAAATTCCAGATGTTTTCACTTAAAACATGTCATATCTATTTCTGTGTGTGTGCTCAATTGTCATGTGAATACACAAATAGTTTTGTTTTACATTTTTTTTTAAACAGAAGGTATCCATCCATATGTTAATTACTCACAAAAATTAATAATATAATAATTATTTTCAAAATAAAATGTGAAGAAAAGGCATCTATTATTCACATATTACTGTTGATAAATATATATTTATGTCATAATAAAATGATAAAAAAGGTAAGAAATCATAAATTATACTGCACACAAATGGGATGCATCACCTAGTAAAATCTACTAAAACTGATTTTTTAATACATGCATTTTTAAAGTATTTCCAATGCATAGCCAAAAAAACTAATTTAATTGTAGCCTAAACATAACTTAAATGTGTGAAATTAAAAAAAAAAAAATAATGCAAGCTAAAAGAATTAGAATAGGAAAATACAATTAATTTTTTACTTCATATTTGAATATAACTATTTCATTTAGTTAAAATATGATTTATTTACTTTTAGTATGCTGACTTAAAAAATTGTTTAACAAATATATAAAAACAAATGAAAATTAATTCACAAGAAATAACTCATAAATTGTATGTACAATAATTCAATTAAGTAAGAAAACATTACCTTTTCACATTAACTGGATTGGTTAAAAACAAGATAATAACAATTTTGCTAAAATGATTCATAATTAAAAGTGAGCATATCTTTTTTTTAGACATTAATGAATATAAATTATGCAATGAGAAGCAAAAAATGTACGAATATAATTGAGAATATTTTGTCAAAAAGAGTATAAATTTCAAATGCCACATTTTTATTTGCAGTAGTCAAAAATGTTATTATCTATTTGCATTCATTGAGTAGACCTTTTATATGCTGTTATAAATCAAAAATCCGTACACGGAGGAATGTTTTATTTTGTACTATTTCAAGTTCTATATAGGACATCATTTGTAAAAGACATCATAAAAAGAATACATTAATATAAATTAGATGTCACAAAAAGATAAATAAAGTAGAAAAACTATTGACAAATTTTACTGCATTACATTTTACATATGGGAGATATTTTTTTAATACTTGTATTTAAATACCCACTAATTATTGTTTCATTATATAGTTTCCATTCCACTAAAAAAATGTTCAATCAATTATTGTTTGGTAAATTAAAAAGGAATATCTGACACACAACGTACTGAAAATGAGATTCACTGATTACAATTATCACATTAAACCTTACAACTTTAAATTATCTTTAGAAAAAGTTAAATAAAAAGCAAAAAATAAATCTTGGACAAATTATGAATATTTACTCATTTTTTAAAAAAATAAAACACTGTTAAAAAAAGAAACTTAATTTTAATATGTAAAATTTCATTATACATAAATTGTAATCAAAATATGCAAAACATAAAATTTCTGGAAACTTAAAATGTTAAAATAATATTCTTATTCCTGAACTTGAGAGCCCTTCATCTGTCAATAAATATTATGAAACTTCGTCATTTATGAGGAAATCTTTAATCTCTTCCTTCATTTCATTCCTATGATTTAAGGACAAAAATGCAGTTAGTATAACATACACATATTAACTAAAATTAAAATGAATGCAGCATGAAAATAACTTTCTGGAAAACTTTATTACATTGATATTTAAAAACTGAAAAAGAAAGTGGATTTCTTAAGCCTGTAGGATTAAAAAGCACTTAAAAAAATAAAGTTTGCTGTAAAAAATACAAGGAATGAGAGTAAAAAAAAAAAAGTATCTGAATGATTTTAAGAGATAATATAAATATTTAACATTAATATTCATTTAATATTACATTCGAATAAAAAAAATTTTAAATGGCAAATTCTATAAAAACTACTTCGTACTGGGTATAATCAAAATGGGTAAAGAAGTATTTTGTCAGAGTAAGTCAATACCTGCACAAATCTGGTTTGATTAATATTATTCTTATAAAACATTGTATAACTATTTCCAAAGAGCATGTTATACATAAAACGAATTTAAATCAGTGTAAAAAACCTTAATTATAACTTCAAAGGAAAAATAATATTCTAGAAACTTAAAATGATTAAGTAAATTAAATCTTAGAAATTAGTTATATTTTTCATGCTATATTTCTATATATTTTATATTGTATTGATGAATTCATATTAGAACCAGATGAATAAAGTAGTGTAATTAATATCTTTAATGATTATAGAATTAAAGGAGAAAATGTGGTATTAACCTTTTCATTCGAACATAAGCTGTTCTTAAAAGGGGATGAAGTCGAAAACCTTTTTTCTGCAAAAAAATTTAATGGGCATTTGGTTATTATAATACAACACACAATTAACAAAATAATGAATAGAATTATAACATTAAAAATTTAAGGTTAAAAAAAATCACTTACATTATTCCTAAAAGGAATGGAACAACCATGGCACAAAAATCTAGAGAGATCTCTAAAAAAAAAAAAAAGTAAAAAAGAAATTCTAAATTAACTCTTTTTGAAAGAAAGCTAAAAATTTTGTATATTTAATTTTACATGTGATTTTGATGTATAACAGTTATATTCATAAGCATTATTAAAAAAGATATTGTCAATGAATGTAAAGAATAATTAAATCCATTTAAAGTTTTTAATGATGTTAATTTAATGCATATGAAATACTTTTAATGTTAATAAGAAAATTTCATATTAAAATAAATTCCTTTTCCATTTAATTCAAAATATCTAATTATGTAGAAATGAATAGTGAGACATAATAATAAAATCAATTAAAACTAATTGTCTGGTTATGATTGATTTAATATAATAGAAAACTTAAGAGAACTTTCGTAAAACAACTGTACAAAAATTCAAAAATGTGATCCAACATAAGATAATAAGAAATTATATAACAAATAAATACTCTGAAAGTTAATGTTTTAATTTTATACTTTATACAGATTCTAGATTGATTACTTATAAACATTGCTTCTTTGAGAAACATGCAGGCTATTGCAACAGATCTCATAATTTTGAATCATGGTCAGGTAACAAAGACAACACCCAAGCTGTCACCCTACTTCACAAACATCCACACCACATCAAGATGAGGACTTTGAGTCTTGACAAATTTAACATGCATCAACCCCTATATATGGCAGGAGTTTAGTGGTACCAGGTCTCAAAACATGACTTCAACGGAAACGCCAGCCATGAATTTGCAACACTCAGCTAATATGTGAACACAAACCCTTATTCTACAACTATTAGTTAACCTGTTTTGTCACTTGGAAATGCACAAATAAGGGTGATTTCTGTGAAGTTATGTCAACAAATTGTATATATGGAGGTTTACTTACAAGTTTTCCCCATCACTGGATTTCAATAAGATATTTTCAGATTCTGCAATAACAGGGATGGAATTCTTGGATAGATGCTCTGAAAGTTTTAAAGCTTCAAGAGCTGAACAAGCATCTAATTCAATATTATCAAGCTTTGACTGAAATAAATAATTATGAATTTCAGAAATATAGTATTTTAAAATTTTACTGTCTTTGAAAATATAACCCTGTTAAAGGAAAACGAACATAACTAATTGCCTATATTTAATAATAAATATGTATCACATGAAACATCTTTTCTTTGAAGTTTCAAACACATAATGGTGAAGATTTCAAGAGAGAGAGATGTTTAATATAAGCACATATACTTTCTTTATCTTCCTTAAATAAAAATTATTTTTAACTTTTTACTCTTTAATTTGATTTTGGCAGTCATAGTTGTATAAGAAAATCACCAGCAGAAAAAAAATTATCACAGTTTATAAACTATTCATAATAACTATATAGAAGGGGAAAAAATAAGAGCTATATGAAGATACTTTCCCAAAATATATAGTGTCTTTTCAATCGGCACTTTCTCTTTGGAGAAAAGATAGAACTAAGAATATGCTAAATTTAAATTACGTGTACAGTATCATTTTAAACTTTTCTTGAAAACAAAAGGCCTATTCAATTTATAATAGAAAACTAAAATAATTTCTTTCACTGAGTATTGGGATTTTGCTTAAAAAAACATGGAACACTGTTTTAATATCTGAGGAGCAAAATAGTTTATATTAGTTTAGAAGCAATAATTACATTAAATAATGAATTAAAATGTATTTTTTCTCAATTTCACAAAATGTTCTGTTTCAGAAATTTTGCATTAGAGAAGAAAAACAGAAGGCTATAATTAGAAATATTACACTTTTGAACCATAAAAAGATAATAGACTTCCAAGCTGATAGATCATAAATTAACTTCTACACTACAGAAGAAATTAAGGAATTCTCAGTTATATTAAACCTAATAGATAAAAAATAGCTCAAATTAAGTTATACAAGTTTCTTCCCATATGCATTTTGGTACATGATTTTAAACTTAACAGTTATAACTGTTCATCTGAATGAAGTAACATGATTGTTTCACTAAAATACTAAAAGAATTTTTAATAAATATTTATTCAGTTAGCATAATTAATATCTAATATACTCTACAATATATTCTTATATTTACATAATACAAGCAAATACATGAAAAAGTTTTAAGTAATTTAATAAAATAAAACACTTACTCTGCAAAGAAGACAGGTTTCAGTTCCAAGTATTCCATCTTGCTTCAATAACTTTCCCCCAGTCCTAAATAAAAAATATTAATTCACTAATGGTGCATACAGAATTAATTTTTGTAATATCAACTAATAATAATATCAATCCATTTAACCTCCTCGGTTCCCTTGTATCCCATGTGATACAAAAGTTTCATAATTTTTTGTGAAGGCTGAATTGCAAAAACAAATTTGGGACTGGCTGTATCACATGAGATACAAAGTGAAATATCTAATATAATTTCATCATTTAGTCAATACATGGCTAGAAGTATGTTTTGAATTAAAATATTTAGTTGAGGTGTTTGCTTTCCCTTTCCACCAATTTTTTCCTGATAACTTTTTATTTAATAAGTATTTTTTTTATCAGTGATATATTTTACATCAGATGAGAGCTGACGAATCGCAATGATTCTGATTTGTGTTCATTGTTAGATGAAGATTATTATCAAAGTGATAATGGAAGAGATGCACCTAAAACATCTATAAAACTTAATTTTCATGTTGAATTTATGAATTGTATGTATTGTGTGATTAAAGACTACAATTAAATTAATTATTTCAATTTTACTTAATACTTAAAAAATTCTGATTGTAGCATCTCATTCCTGATGTATCACATGTGATACATCCCTCCTAGCTTCTATAAATAAAAAAATATTGCACTTTTCTACATCATAGTGATTAAAACAACTATTTAAGTACCTCTTACAAAATACCAAGCCTTTATTTTTGTCTTGAGTCTCAGGAGGTTAAGAGTAACAAAGTAAATTAGAAGTTCAAAAGAGCAAAATATTAATTATTTGGATTTTAAAAAAAGGACGAAAACAGTGTATGAAATAGCAATGTATAGCAGTTTCAAGAAATTAATTATTTTTTTTACAGAAAAAAAAACATCCATACGTAGATCTTTCATTGCATAATTGAAAACTAATAGCTAATTAACTTAATTGAAATAAATACTTTTTTGAAGGATTTATTTATTCATTAAATATAGAAATGTATTGATTTGTGCTATTGAAAATATATTTCCTAGTGATTCTATTTGTGTATCTCATATACTCATAAAAAAAGTTTTCTAAATTAAATAAAAAAAAATATTCACTTTGAAAATGAGAGAGAGAGAGAGAGAACTACAATAATTAATCAAATTTACACCATTTATTTTAACCTCTAAGACTTTTAAAATAAAAGTAAATAAACCACATATTTAGAAAAAAACTACTTTCAATTATCTTATAGCATCTCTCAATTAACATTTGCTTATATCACGTTTTACAATAACACAAACTATTTGGTCAAAAGCAAAGAATCACATGTGTAAAAGTTACAGCTCAAAAGTGAACAAGATACAAATTTTTCAGAACAAAAGGTTATCAGAAAAATTATTAAAGTCAATTCTTCATCGTAAACTATGTAATCCTTTTAAAGGAGCCATTAGCGATTAATTTAAATTATATATTTATGTGAATTTTAAAATTCCCAAGATATATAAATAGAATAATGCTTTTAAACTGTAAAAACCATTTAATCTTGTTTGAAGAATTACATCCGGTAAAAGAAAAGCAATACTTTTTTAAAAATGAGATTAATTTGTGCCTCTTACATTTAGAAATACAAAATCAAACAAATCTATCAATGAACCATACTATGAATGATAATAATTGTAGAGTTTTCCAAGATTTTCTTTTAGTATCTAAGTATATTTGTGTACAAAAATTAAGAGAAATCTTAAATTATGCTTATTTTAATTAAAAGTATTGACCCAAAGTCCTAATTATGCTACTGAAGAATTAAACAAATATTGAATCAAAAATGTGATGTCTGAAAATATGGAGCTGTGATTGTAAAGAGGATATTAGTACACCAAGAGTTGTTAGTAATTTGTATGCTCATAGCCCTTTTCGATATTTGTGCTGCCTTTCTTGCTGGAGATCACAGAACTGTTATAGCTTTACGACTCTCAATTGAGCTGTATGCTGCCAGTGGAAACTGAGTTTCAATTTACAGTTACTCGACAGTTTCATGACACAGGGATGTACTCCAGAAGATCCAGAAGCATATGCTTGTATCCTGCTTACTACAGCAGACAAGAGAGTATTTCAGTGGAGTACTTCAAAATGTGCAAAAAATATCTGCAAATAATACACTGATTCTGTAGATGAGTGTATTATTTAGTGATATTACTCTCACTTTCTCCATTACTGTTTAATTTTCATCATACAGGGTACAATTTCTTTATATGTTACAAAATTATAATTTGTATATTAATTGGATTTACATATCACAGAGCAAACATTGAACAAGTTACTCTTATTGCTTCTGTTCTATTGTATATATTTATTTCTATTAACTGTAATAATAAATTTTAGTAAAACAGGCTCAATACCTGTTTTGCAGAAACTGTAATAAATTAAAATTCAACAGCACCATTTTAGTATACATTAATAAAGGGGGGTGAAATTAAGTTTTGGTTTTGAGTAATTTCCTTAAACACAACACAAGACTCTAGAAAGGAACATAACACAGATATTACTCCTAAAAGTTCATAACTACAAAAAAAGAAGATTTTTATCACATATTTCAAGAAAGTATCTTACCTATTTACTAGAATATTTTATTCCATTACATTACAATCCACACAAATCAGATAACTCACAAGTTATATAGTCAATAAGACAATTTAGTATAATATAGTATTATTGTACAGCAATTTAAACATTTAAAAATTTTTTTAAAAAAACAATTGAAAAATAAAAGCATGATTTGAAAAGGAAAAAAAAATGACAAACTGTTACAGTACATTGAACAAAAATATGAAACGGGAAAGGATTTGTCAGGACAAGACCCATTATTATAATAGTTTATTAACAATGTAAATAAACTGAAAATGTTTATGACAAATTCAAGAAAATAAAATGCTTTAAAAATTCACCGCTTACCTAAAGATAGTAAAAACTGTAGCTGGAAAATCTTCTTGCAAGTTGGTGATAAAGTTTTCAGTTAATCTTTGTATGCTTGACTTAGCATCTGTCTTGAAAAATATAAAAACAAAGAATTGCAAAAAAGTCTTTAAAATTTTTTTAACATACACATAATTAAAATGAAACCAACAAAGTGTAAAATAAAGTATGAATGATATTGCAGGTATTAACACATAAAATTAAATAAGACATAAATATTATAAAGCAACACACATGGTAGATAATTACTTTTTAAAATACTTTGAAGAAAATTTCACAAAGATAAGGAAATTACTCATAGAAAACTTTTCTAAAACATCGATTTATAAAAACTCATACACTAATAAGTTTAAAGACATGTATCTAGTAACATACAAAAAAATAATGATTTAAGTGCCAGCCTTATTTGATCAAGGTTCAAAATTACAAGGTCTATTGCCAATAGCCTAATCATTGCTTTACAGTGAAATGTTAATAGCAATCAAATCAAACCGTACAGGCCACTAAGACAAATGTATTCATTAGTACAACAAATACATCCCAAAATGCATATCTTTCCTCCTTTGGGGATGCATTAATAATACAATAGAATTCTTTTTTATGGCATTTTTTATACATTTGGAAGTATATATTATCTTTGTGCCATGACAAGCAAAAAGGTTAACAATATGAAACATAAACATACAAAGAACAAGATAAATAAAGTTCCGGAACATTACTGCAGAGAAAGAAGAAAAAAATATTTCCCTTAACAAGACCTCACTTATGAATCAGCTATAATCCAAGACCTAATGAAATACAATATGCAGAAATAAGGATAAATTTCATTAATTTTTGAAAAATTTCCTGGGTATGAGTATTACAGTTTCCACATGAGGGTTTATTTATTTTAGTCATTGCAAATAGAACACGATAAATTAGAACTGTAAAGAAAAACAGTCAGTGGATGACCAAAATTTCACAAAAACGTATAAAGAATAATTTAGTCATAAAAGCATACATTTTATACACAAAACATACTAATTGGCAGGTATAAATTTCTCATTAAGTTATGAAATATTAATGATTTAAATAAATTAGCCTAAACTTCTAAAGATATAACGATGTTTAAATTTTTTTAAAAAAATACATGCTTAATATCTTATAATTTTTGACAATTTTTTTATTAAGGATTCACGACAGAATATAAAAAAGTATTGCCAATTTTAATAAGTAAATCTTAAAGATAAATCCAAAGTACATTAAGTAGCATTTAATACTATTTGCAAATAAACATAATTGCATAGCATAGATATCTAAATGAAAAACAAAGAGAAAGCGCTTTACCTTAGTAAGTAGATCTGGCAATACGGTGTATGAGCAATTATTCAAATGAAGATAGAAACCAATTTCTTTATTTAAAAATTCCCTATAAAGAAAATTATATTTTATTACACTAACAGGAATGTATAAAATGTGCAATTGGATAAAAAAAACAACGTAGTAATCATTTACCTTAGGGGACGGCAAACAGTTACTTTATATCTTGTATCATAGAAATTCTGAAATTTAATATTTTGCAATTTTTACACCAATTACAGAATAAAAGGAAAAATAAACAAATAGTAATAATTAAAAACAACTTATAACTTGATAAAAGCATTCAATTTCCTTACTGTATGCATAAAATCATTAAAAGACATTTAATAACACTAAAATAAATATTACAAAAGAAAATATTCCAAGGATTGTCTGGTTGTACAAATACAATATTTAAAATAAAAAAAAATACATATAAAAAAACCCTGCCATTTCAAAATAAAAAAGTTTTAACTAACTAAGAATCATAATTTATTCATGCCATTAAAATTAGAATAATTTAACCATTATTATGCATAATTTTTTAAATCTCCAATGGTTTACTCACAGTATCCGCAGAAATTTGAGATCCTCTTCCAAGATTTATATCATTTAGTAAGTTTTCTGCAAGACTGCAAGAGGTATCTCCCACAAATACATGATTAAAACCAGCTTGACTAGCTATTTCTGTTGTCAGCAATAATCTAAGAAAAAGTGTATAGTACATGTTATATTATGCCAAATAAAGAAGCAATTAATTTTTTAAAAATGCATTATAAATAAAGAAACAGTCATTTTTTAAAAATGCATTATAAATAAAGAAACAATATGTTCTGCTTTACTTTTAACAACAAAAACCAATCTTAAAATGTTTTGCCTAAACTTTTTAACATACCTTACAATGTTTTCCTTAATTGCAGTTCAATAGAATACAAGTTTCAACCAAAATTATTATAGAACTGCTCATTAGAATTGTCAAATTCTAAAATTTCGTAATAAAATTATTAATTTGCTCTTTTTTCTAATATTATAGTTCTGTTTGGCTGCATTGTTGACTTCATGAAGAAATGAATAACTGCCAACAACAAGTTAAGAGATAGTGCTATGCAATTTATATATATATATATATAGATATATATATAGATAAGTATCTCTAATTTAATTGCTATTCTCTGTGTGTGTTCTATATTTAAATATGTAATATTTTATATCCAACAATCTCATGAAATGCAGGCATAACCATTATCTACAAAATTAAACTTAGTCTCTGTTAAAGAGTATATTTATAAGTAATATCACAAGTCAATGCAGGGCCAAGTGAAATTAGTTCAGAAATATTTTTAACAAGTTTAAAAAATATTATCTTCCTCATATAGAAGCCCTCTGTTACTCAATATCCACCAATAAAACATATTATGCTAAATTGCTTTGTGACTGGTACTGACAATTTGTGAGTGCAAATTTTTGAATATTATTTTGGATTTTTGTCATGTTTCATGAAAATAAAACAGATAGTGAATGCAGTGTTGTTATAATTCAGCATTAACCATTAACCTGATTAATCCACCAATCACTATGTTAATAAGTGTGTCCATGTATATTTTGTGTGGTAGATTATCTTTCAAATGTAGGAAAGGTCCTCACAATTGAAACAAGTTTTTACATACATCACTATTTATTCTTGAACTAGACAGTAATTGCAAAAATTTAAATACTAAGAATCAATTCGCATACGTAAAATCTATAATAATGCATCCAAAACCCACATTAGCATACACAAATTCAATATATTCACACATAAAATATAATCCATAGTCACAATATTACATTAGGGCAATGAAAATGCATAGTTCTCGTCAAGCTCTGATTCTCTCCTGTTGCTTTTCTACATCATCCTTAAATAGGCTGGAAAGTACTAGATAGGAAATTATGGAAATTTCTAACCAAATAATTACTTTGACCTTCTGGTTCATTTTTTTGGACTTGTCAAATAACTATTTTTGGCAACATCTGGCAACCAAATTTATAGCCATAATCACTCCTATTCAATTACTATGATTGAAGAGTAATATCTCCTTGGCCCATAAATAATCTTTTCAACTACGATATCCTTTTGGCAGAAAAACAGAGGACGAAATTTCCATAAACACACATATTTCATACTAAGTAGTTGTTTTTTTACATACCTTAAATGCTTAATGTAATCCAGCTTCACAGATAAAGACATACCCGCCATACTTCCTTTCAAGCAGTTTTGTGAATCACAGCAGATAGGAAAATCTTCAGCAGAATCAAAATTTTGACAGTTCCAAAAAAATTCTTGGTTATCATTCATTTTACATACCTAAAAATTAATGCCATTACAGAAAAGTAAAATATTATTCCTCATTATTCTGAAAACTGTTCAAAATTTAGTTCGCCATTTTTCCCCATTCCCGTTACATTTTAAACTGCAACTAAAAATTAACTTAAAAAACTTCAGATTAAATTTAAAATGTAATAAGTTATTGATATTTTTAAGATTGAGAATAGAAAAATAGGATCTTTATTATCTTACCATTTCCAGAGAAGAATACAGTACAGGATATCCATAAGATTTTAATTCCTTCACTATACTATAAGCATTGTGATTTCTATTTTCTTCAAGACATGGAGATGATACAGATTCTAACAAATTTTTTAAAAAATTATAAACTCACTTTAATAAACATGTAATTTAAATCGCCCAAGATGAAATACTTTTTTAACAAAAAGAAATTGACATAAAAATGCTGCATAGTTTTTACAATGATAAAAGCAGTTTAGGAAGAATAGTTGTACATGTAAATATTATTTAAATTAAGTGCATATTCCTAATTTAGGTTTTATTTATAGATCTTTTTATGGCTATAGATTATATCAAAAAATATATATAATTTCTTTTGATTACTAATTAAACACTATAATATCATAACTTATTAAAAATCTTATAGATGCATTTACTAACACAAAAAAATTGATGTAATCAAACAGCTAATAAAATTCAAACTTACCATCAATAAAAAGAATTTCAGGAATAAAAGAAAACTGCTTTGCAGTAGCAAAAGCTAAAGTCTGGAGAAAAAAAACGGTATCAGTATAAGGTCAAAATGAAAATTTATGTGAAATCAAATCAAGAAATTTTCAATTGAGCTTTAAATTTAAAACAATAAGCAACACACACACACATGTCCCACTTTCTCTAATATAACTGTCATACAATTTATCATACAATAAAATTTTAAAAATAGTTTAAGCCTTGTTTATTAATGGAAATGTTATTACTTCAAAAAAAAATGTAATGAATATGAAAACCACAAGAAAACATAACAAAATACAACATACTAATTCCTACAATTCATAAAAGGGAAATAATTATTATAAAACTATAATTCATCAGTAATTTAAAGGAACAATTTTGGAAAAAAAACTTCATTATTAAAATTTATTAAAAATATAGAAACTTTATTTTTAAATTTCTTTTATGAATTGATTTATGACTGTAACAGTTATAATGATCAGCTAACCAATAAAATAACAAATTAATGGAGATAAAAAAAATTGTTCTTTATATTTAAAATTAAAGAAAATTATACCTAGATAAATGAATAATAAAAAAATACTGCATATAGAAAAAAAATATCAATGAAAAAATGTATATATATATATATAATTTGCAATAATTAAAATTAATATAAATTCAACATTATAGCTGAATAAATTACAAATTACAGCTGAATTATATCAAGGGAGACAAAAAGAAAAATTCAAGTTTGCACCAGTATACCAAACAGAATAAAAGAAACTTGGCTAAGAAAGCTTTTTGAACAGGTATAAGTTTTTGTTTTATGGAATGCAAAAAATTTATGAGATACTTAAAGCATTACCTCTTTTGTCATATGCAAAAGTGCAACTGATTTCCGCCCACCAGAACAAGCCAGTAAAACTTTATCTCCATGTTTGATCTTTTTAGATTTACCAATTGTAGAACGAAACTTATGAGAACAATATTCAAAGAAACATTTCCTACAACAGAAAGGGAAAAAAACACAAGAAATTTTTTGACATAATAAACGACTGTTTACATCTAATTTCTTTTTCGACAATTGAACAAATATTTCAAATAAAAAAAAATGTAATAAAAGGAAAATTACAATGAATTACTGAAGCATAATGCAAGTGGAATTGTCAGAAAGGAAATTATAATTATAGTTTAAAAAAAAAACTAAAAAACACTAGTTAATCGAACTAAGCTGTAACTTAATCTCTTAAAATCACCACTTAAGTCACCAAATCTGGAAATGGAATCTGAAATTAGTCGCAAGATGTGAGATGGGATCTGAAAATGGGAAATCGTTAGTCCTGATGATCCTGATCAGGACAATGGAACAAAACTATTAAATTATTTTATTGTCATCGATCCTGGACAAGTGAGCAAAATTTTGAATTAATCTGAGCTTTTAAAGTGGGTAAAAATTGAGTTTAAAGATTCCATTAAATACAAGTGAAGCTTATAAAAGGGTGTTAAAAAAGTAAATGCTAAAAACTAAAAAAAAAGTTTAAAAAGAGATATTCGACTAAAGATTATCATGACTTACAGATAATAAATAAAACATATGAAACAATTTTACAAAGCATTAAAAATGTTAACATAATTATTCATAGGAAACTAAAATAAAATTTACACTCTAATGTTTATGTTTTCCAACATAATAAAATTTTTTCCCCTTTACTTCTCATGCAATCATAAATAGTTAAGATATTTTGCTATTTCTTAATTAAAATTTATTGTCATTAAAATATCTTAAGTTACCAGTTAAAATTTTTAAAAAATATTCCTAATTAGCATAGTGTGACTTACTTATTTAATCCATCAATTGCCTACGTAAAACTTTATATTTAACTTCACCCTTTCATTCTTAAAATAAGCAACCATTCAAATGGCTTGTTTATGTATCTTAATAAGTAATGTGTGTTATATATGTTATGCTCTTGATTATTTAGATTACACAATTCTAATATACTTCATAGGACTGAACTTTTTCTTTTAAAATTATAGATTTTCATGAGTAAATATCTTTTCTCAATAGTTGTATTGCATAAAATTTTAAAAATGGTTTATAAAGATAACTTTTAAAAATTAGGTTTAAATATATTAACCTTCAATCTTTCTTTTTAAATTAAAATTTTTGACACATCTTCAGAACATTTTTTTTCCCTTCATGAGGTGAAATTTGTTAAATTTTTGTGCAACTAGCATTAAATTCTCAGGAAAAATTCTGTACCGAAATCAACAATAAATTTTAATGTTCCATAAGGTTATAGAGCATTTTTTCAGTTTTCTAGAATAGTTTGCTTGTCATAATCCATTTATTTTTAATCATGATTATAAGCTACCAACTAAATTTAAAAGTTATCCACCTGTTTTGATATTTTACAAGACATATAAACAGAATATTCTAAATTTCAAAAGGCTGAATAAATTTTTATGCTACAAAAATTATAAAAATGATAAAAGGAAATAAGAAAAACATGTTGATAGCTTACTTGCAAAACGGATCTTTCTTTTGTAGAAGTACTAATGATTTCAAGTCACATTTTTTACATTTATGAAGATTTCTAAACAAAAAAATAAATAACTATAATAAATAACATGCAGAAATAATATAAATAATTTGATAATCAATAAACATACATGGAAATTTATTAATAGAGATTTAAATATTTTAAAGTAAAGAATTATGATTATTTTAATAGTATATCTAATTTGAATAGAATATGATCTGCCTTAACAAATATACATAATTTGGATCAAGTAATTAGGTAATTACACAGAAATTTGAAATTTCATTAAAATTAAAAGCCTACAAATTTTTTCTACTGTAGAATCTCTAGATTGTTTACTTTGAAATCCCTTTTTTCCTGTTTTTAAACATCAAAATGAAAAAAAAATGCTACAGCTGAAGTTTAGCTTTAATTTTTAGTTTATGGTATGATAATGATTTCATTTTGTAAACTGTTTCTTTTGGTAACCCAGATACAATGAAATACAAACTTATTCTAATAAGATCATATGTTCTCACAGTACTTTACTATTTATTATTTAAAAACAGATGTTTTTTTTTAATAAAATGTTATTTTTATAATATAAACATTTTATTGTTCTTACTAAAAAAAACTTTATTAAAAGATTTTGGCTTCCACATTCATTTTCTATTTTATTGTGAATTGATATTGTTTTTCCTTTTTTGGAGTTTGCCTTTAGTTAATTATTTTGCACACATACACAGTATAACTGAGAAGTATAAATTACATTATTTTTTTAAATGATCTTTACAGTGCAAGGGAAAAGTATTTCCATTTCCAATACAATGCTGCATTGCTAAAGGTTTGATTTTGAATAATATCAAATGTTAAGTTTCAGAAAATAACATGCATTTGATTCTGAAGGATTCAACTGAATTTACTTGGAAATCCCCCAAAAAAAAGAGAGATATGAATAAGAACATCATATTAGGAGGTATGCAAGAAAGAATATTGTTAAAAGTATAAATTGGGTATGATATGGATTTTAATAAGAATGAAAATGCAGGTTCAAAAAGCATACTGTGGTTACATTTCTTCAGATATTAATATCTTTGAGAGAAATATTAAGAATGAAAAGCAAGCTCCTTGAGTACAACTAAACCTTAAAATCTTCTAATAATATTCAATTCCATAATAAATTTCAGAGTTCATACAGAAAAGGATACATACAACCAACAATTTAATAAGTAATATAACATCTTATCCAGTGATCATAAAAAAATTATTTTTCCTTAAAAGGATTAGAATTCTAACAAAAATTAAGTCCATATTTTTTTAGAAGTGTGTAATTGATTCATTTCATTCCAATAATTCTTTTTTTAAAACATTGAAATTTATATTTCACTTTGTTCACAATTTTCAATTTTAGTGTAAGTAAAGGACTATTAATAGTCTGGTAACTATTGTTAACAGTCAAAAAAAGAATAACTTACTTTGCCAAGAGCACCCTGTTCTAGGCTAACTAAATGCTGTTAAAAAGTTTTACTTTCTCTTTCTAACAAAGATAAAAATATAATGTTTCGAACAGTTAACATAACATAACTATTTAAAAATAAAAATAGAAATTTTCTTTAAACAGAAAATTTATATCAATTAATCTATATTTTTTTGTAGCAGTGAATTTTAAGCAGTACTTTGAATTGGGCATTACCACTATTTTACGATTTTTGGGGCTTATATAATGGGGCTCTCTAAATTTTAAATTACCTTGTGTCAAAAAAGGGAGAATGTAATTCCTAAAAGTTTTTGCTTTTAATCTTATTGAATAGGAATGAATAAGATTACATTTTCAAATGACATAAATGCACAATAATTTTATTACGAATCACACTGCATGTATGTCAAATTCTACGGATTTCTTATATTACATAATAGCCAAACAGTTCGCAACGTATTCAGTTTCATTATTCCTTTAAATTACAACATAAAACTGAACTAAAATTAATTTATATTTTTTGTACTTTATTTCCCTCCAACACTGAAAGAAAAATAAAAGATTTTTAAATGCACATCAAAAGTGCATAAAAAGTACAACTTTGTGTAATACTTGTAAATGTCACCTGTATTCCTTGAGAGTTTTGCTTCGAAGATTACTAGAATATTTTGAAATATCTTCAATGTCTTCTTCTACGCTGCACATGCTTATTTTAACAAAATGAATATAAATACATCTCTTATTACAATATACGAAGAAACATGCTTTGTTTAGTTCAGTTCAGTTCAGTGAACACACTGAAAAAGTGGAGACTTGGCTAATGCCTTATGCTCCAATAAAATTTTGATCAGTTTCGTGCTTTGTTTACAAAATAACATGTGTTACGTATTTGCGGTGTCAGTTAAATGTGGCTGTCATTAGAGTCACAGAGTTGGCTTACACACTAACGCAGACAGCTTTTTTTTTAAGCCTAAGATTGCGCCATCCAACTTGCATATATTATAAATAAAAATATGGCTGTCCAAAAATAATAATTTTATCCTAACTTTTAACAAATGAAAACAAATTATTAAAAAATGACTTGAGTTTAAAAATTAGAGACTAAATGGGAAATGATTAGATAGCCACTAAACTGGGCCGAAAAAAATTTTTTTTCCCTTTTTCGTTTCCTGTATTTTGGAAAAGCTACCCTCCACCTACTTAAGTAAAAGAGGGAGAGATTCGGATAAAAAGATATATTTCACTTGCCCAACGCATCTAGATTTGAAACTGAGAAATTTCATCATGGATGACTTCGACTTCGTAAACAACGCGTGAGTGCTTATTAACGTCACAGAGAGTTATTGGTGGCAAGCCTCATAATTTTAAGCTACGATCAAGTAACGAGGGCGACACGAGCCGCCAGTCCCCTCTCCAAACTACTACACCACGCTGATTGAAAAACTTTGAGCCCAGACATATTTAACAGACATCAGTTCCTCTGCACGGTGGGTCTTCAAGTAGCACTAGGGCTAAAACTCATGACATTTCATAAACAGCGGTTACCAAAGTGGTAGTCTTCGAACCACTAGTCGTCCACGAGAAAATTTCACTGGTCCCCAGAAAATTTGTGGAATGTACTTATTCATCACGTTAAGTTTTGTTTTAAGATGCATTGAAACATGATTCAATTCATAACAATAAGTGAAAAGTTATAAAAACACTACTTCATAGAATCTGTCACAGCCATTAAAACATGGTAGCGATCTCCGCTTACAATAAATGCAGCTCTCCATCTTGCAGTAACAACAGTGGATCCAAATATCCATAATCTTATTTCAATTAAGCAGCAACATCCATCATACAAGGAATGTATAATACTAAAACAATTTTTAAAGTTTTTGTTTATATTACTATGGTTTATTAATAAAGCATTCATCATTTGGTCACAATTAATACGTTCATTTTTCAATTCCTACTATTAGCTCACTCTCTCCATATGTTTATTTATATATTTATCTTGTTCAAATTTTCAATCGTTAATAAAATATTTTCTATTCATCCAATCAAGTTCAAACAATTTTTTTAAAAACTTGTAGTGGATGATACTTGTTGTTAATACAGTTTTTTCAAATATTAATTAATTAATTAAATTAAACACCAGTTTTTGACGCCAACTTAGATTCGTCTCTATTGTTGTAATAATGTAACTGTTGGCGTCGAAAACCTTTTTTCAGCCAAACTAGCCAAATTGGTTGTGCATTGTTACAACAATGCAGAGAAATCATGCTCTTTTTTCAATTCCTACTATTAGTTCTCTCTCTCCTTATACAGTGGGTGATCGGTTAACGAACACTTTCACGAAAGATTTTTTTGTGTTTGGACAACGAATACATATTCAGAGGTGATCAGAGAGACACCCTTTAAATTATGGATGAAATTTTGACAACTGCTAGAGATCTGGAATTGGAGGTGAACGAGGATGACATAAAAGAGCTCATAATGGGACATGAAGATGAACTGACGATAGAAGAACTCCAAGAAACACAACGAAATGTGTCTCCTTCTGAACAAGAGGAAGACGAAAGAGGACCAATGCCGACATCTGCCATTAAAGATCTTTTGAAAAAGTGGGAGGCTGTCAGAGCAATGGTCTTAGAATGGCACCCAAACCAAGCTGATGTCAGTAGGGTTGGGGATCTTTACAACAACAATGCTATTCATTACTTCCGGAAAATCCTGAAAAAGAGAGAAAAGCAATCGACGTTGGACATGTTCTTCAAAGTCCCATAAGCAAAAAATGAAAAGGACTGATTAATACGCAAGACTATATGTATGTATTATTTTTTTTAAAAACGTACTAAGAAATTATACATTTTTTAAAATTTAATTTTTAGGGTCACCAGAACGAATTAATCAATTCCACATAGAAGTCTATGGTGAATCGATGATCGGTTAACGAACAATTCGGATAGCGAACATAGTCTTGGAACGGATTATGTTCGTTAACCGATCACCCACTGTACATATATTTATTTATAAATACAGTCAAACCTCTATATAACGAACCTCTAAATTGTGAACTTCTTCCTGAAACCTTGAACATTTCACGATTTTCTTCGTAAAATAACCTCTCTATAGCGAAGTGCATTTTTTATACATCGAACTTTTTCTTTTGTGATTCAATTTTTGTTCTCCCTTTTTTTAAAAGTATTTCAGAAAAAATTTCAAGTTATTTTCTATTTAACGCATTTTATGGTGGTCATAAATCTTGAAATGGCTTTATTAGATCCTAATTAGCCGAAAGCAATAGAGTTCTTGACGTATCGTCCAAGAAGTGCAACCTTTTACCCACATTAACCAGTTTGTGATATCCCGTGTGTGTGTGTGGGGGGGTATCATGTCATCACCATCCCCGTGACCTGTGTTTGAGGGAATGAAGGATTGACCACTAAACTCTGCCATAATAAAATTAATTTATTATGATCTTAATTTATATTCACTAAAACAACATTAGTCTGGGAGCCTTATGATCAGGAGTGATGTGACGTAAACAGTAATGCTGACAAATAGCGCAATAAACCACTGAATCTAAATTTATAGATTATTTCCTAACTTACTACAATCCACTCTAGTCTTAAAGCTTAATCAAACTGTGTTACCACTATTTCCTCGGCGAACAGCTACGGTCCTTATATCTTCAATATATTCTTCGATCCAATTTGCTCCTGCTAAGGGGATACTCTCCTGGTTTCGGAGCCACTTATAAATCAGCTTCACTGGCACTATAAGACCGAATCATAGAACTTCCCCTAGCACTTTACCTAGAGCTTTACCTCTCTTCACTTAGCTTCACTTCTCGTGTTACCTCTCTTCACCTAGCGCTCCTCGCGAATACTAACGCTCCAATATATACAATTTCTTTTCTTCATAATCTCGTTCTCTTCTTGGGTTGATTGGAAAGAATTGCCATTCTGGCCCCAAAAATATCCCAGGAGGATTAATAGAAGTACCGATAAAGCCCTTTCACAAGTTTACTAGAAACTTCTTCGATATCCTCTTTCCCCTCAGTGGTGCTTTCCCATGTTCTAATTATAAAATAGTGTATATTTAATGTGACTTGTATGCTTTAAATTATAAAATGTCCTTAAAATTCATTAATTTTAGAATAAAATTATTTTCTTAATATTGAAAATACAGTGCAGTCTTCGACAGTCTTTTTTTCATATTTTCCTTGCAGTTTTTCTTCCTTTCTTTCTTTTTTTTGATGGGTATCATACATAAAATAAACATATATTAATTTTTTAAAAAAAAGGTGTGTATAATTACTTTTTTTAATACATAGTGTGTGTGTTTATGAATTTAAAATTTGTTTCATGTTGTTTATAAAAAAAATAGAAAAATGAACCTTTATATAACGAATTTTCCATAGAACCAACTTTTTTCCTGGGATTTAGCGACTTCGCGTTTATAGAGGTTCGACTGTATATATATTATACAAATTTTCAACCGTTACTAAAATACTTTCTATTGATCCACTCAAAGTAGGAATTGACTTTTTTTTTTATATTACTTGTTTTAACTAGCTACATCTTTATATATAAAAATCTTCTGTGCGTGTGTTTGTCACTAAACTCCTCCTAAACGGCTGGACCGATTTCGATGAAATTTTTCGTGTGGGTTCAAGTAAACTCGAGAATGGTTTAGATTCACAATTCGATCCGATATTGCAATTAGTTAAAAAGATATTAATTAAAAATATTCAAAAAATACAACTGAACATTCACCTGCATTGTAGTAACAATGCTATTGTTATAAACAAAAATATAAAAAAAATTTTTTTTAATCAATTCCTACTTAGATCAACCAAGAAAAAATTTATTTTAGCTACTTTTTATTAAATAGTTGCAATTAATATAAATATGTATATACATATGACAGAATCACAACATTAAGTGCTAATTAATTTTTATTAATTATCATCAAAGTATCATTTGTCATCCAAAACAATAGAGTATATAAAATTTTTCCTTTCAACTAAATGCTTTAACACGTGAGAAAAAAACCTTTTCAAATTTTGACATAAGTCGCCAACTTGGCTGTATTTGTAATTTTTTTAAATAATTAGTTTTAATCAATTAATATTTATTAATTATAATTAAATTATTGTATTGTCATCCAAAACAATCATGTACATTGCATTTCAGCTCAATTGAGCGCTTTAAAATGTGTTTTATTAACGATTGAAAATTCCACCAAGATAAATAAATAAATAAACAAACAAATAAAATATGTATAGAGATCGTGAGCTAATAGTAGGAATTGAAAAAGACGTAAGTTGGCGTCGAAAATTGATTTTCAGCCAAACAGGCCAAACCCGGTCTTTATTGTTACGAAAACGCAGACGATTCACGCTTTTTAGCGTTTTTAATTAATATCTTTTCAAATAATCTTTATATATGTAATTCTTCTGTGCGTGTATATGTAACTGAACTCCTCCTAAACGGCTGGACCGATTTTGATGAAAGTATTTGTCTGTTCTAGTGGACTCGAGAATGGTTTAGATTTATAATTCGGTTTAGAAATGTTTATTTAATTAATTTTTTATTTATGAATTGTTGATCTTGGAATGTTTTGCATTGGATCCGGCAGACTGCGCTACGATCGCAGTATAGAATATTCAAAAATCTTTTTATTATAGTTCAAGTTGGTCCCGACAGTTGGTGCTGTGATCATTTCAGGAAAATATTTTGTCACTTCGTGTTATTATTTTTTGAAATAAATCGTGTGTTAATTAAATTATTATTTTCAGATGTAATTAGTGTTTGAAGAGTTTTGAAGTGTGCAACATTCTCCAAATTTAGTATGCAATTGAAGTGAGTATTTTACATGATTTTCTATTAAATTTACACGTGCGTCGACAACAATTATCCTAACCTACAAATCTATTTGTGTAGCTAATTGATTACACACATTATTAAACTTTTTTTTAATTTAAAATTATTTCTTATCGGAAATAGTTTTTGTGTATGTTTCACTTCTAAGCAACCCAGAAGTATGAAACTTGGCACATACTTACATTGTAATAACTTTTTAATACAAATTTTACTCAAAACGGTCCAGATTGTTAAAGCTTATTCATAAAAATTTGGAATTTTTGAATTTAAGATGTGTGTACAGGACAACGTCTGTCGGATCCTCTAGTTTTATATATTTTTAGATCACAATATCTTTTATAAGTATATTTAACACTTAAGAAATCATATTAGTAGTCCGCGGGATTTAAATTATGAATTTCCTGATCCGTGAGCTCAAAAAGTTTGTCCCAAGCTATTTAATTTCGGGTAAAATACTGTATTTATTTGTGCACTTGTTAAATATCTTCCTAGTTAATATAACACAATAACAATTTTCTTTCTTTTCAAACTAAATTGATTTTTGTATAAATCGAAGTAACGTAATTTGTACTTGAAATGCTAAAAAAATTATGTGTTTCATTTAGTTAAATTTATCGATTGTTTATTAGCGTCTCACTTTAGGTTATCGGCAACGGACCCCAAAATTTTGATCCATGGTCAAATGACGAGGACGACAAAAGGTCCCACTCTCCAAACTTCCACATCACTTCAACGTGAGGAATTTGTGTGACGAGACATTTAAAGTGCTATCAGCTACTGTACGCGGCGGAAAAGGAAAAAAAGGCACTTTTGGCTATTGCATTAAAAAATTTTCAACAGTTTTTCAAAAAAGGAATTTTTTCCACAAAGTGTCGAAAGCGATCTTGAACTAATTCAACATAGGAAAATGCGCGTTTTGGATTACGATGAGTAGCAGTAAACTATGTACAAGCATTTTTAAAACTTCATTATATATACAATGAGAAATTAAATGTTTTTAAAATGTTTCTACGTGTAATTTAACTATTTATTTTATTTGGAAGAACTTTTTCATGTACTTCATAAATAGCTGGCGTATTCTCTAAATTCGACTTTATATATATATATATATATATATATATATATATATATATATATATATATATATATATATATATATATGGTCCCTCCCCTCAGTATACAAAAAAAAAATTCTGTAGAATGTCGTACTAAAAGTTCGCTATATATGTAACTATGAAATTTCCGGATATTTTTTGTGCGTTTTATTTTTTTACGCTGTCCCTATCTACCACTCAAAAACAGGTTTTACTGTATATTAAAATAGTGAATTTAATTATAAAAAAAAGGACATGAGAGTTCAGAAACTTTTGAAGAGATATGACAGATGTTTGACTTAGGAAACTTCAAACATGTCACAAAACTGTTTTTTTCCTCGATAAATATTATGCTTTTCCTTTTTTTATATAACAAAACGGTTTTTATTTTTTGAATGAATTTCGTCATATTAATTCATAGTTTAATGATGCTCACAGGCGAATGTATATTCATATATATATACACTGGTGTGCAAAAATTAAGGACGAGACGGTTTTTTCAATATAACTTTGTACAAAAGCTTTCCAAATCAACACATTTAATACCGTAAGATCCCCAATACGTAAGGACATGTGTAATATGTAAGCAACACTTACTGAAAGAGAAATCAGAGGGATAAAAAGAAGCTTGATTGAAAAAGTAGCGTGGAGCGCAATGCGACTGAAGGCCGAAACATCCCTGTGATGGGTGTCCAGCAAGAAACATCCGGTGTTTAGTAGGGGATATGATCTCCCCTGACTGCTAGGCAGGTTTCACAGCGTCTGCCCATGCTGAGAATGAGGGTGTCAATGAGTTGTTGAGGCATTGCTGCCCATTCGTCTTGCAGCGCCAATCGAAGCTCCCGAATCGTTACTGGTGGTAAGGTACGAGCTGCCAAGCGTCTGCCTAGAAAATCCCATATATGCTCGATGGGATTGAGATCCGGAGATCGTACCGGCCAATCCATACGTTCAATATCCTCACTCTCTAAGAGCTGTTCGGCAGCTACTGTGCGATGACATGGTGCATTGTCGTCCATGAAAAGGAACTGCACACCCATAGCGCCTCTAAAAAGACGCACATATGGAAGAAGAATCTCGTTACAATAACGGGTCCCGTTGACTGAACCTGCGTCGAAGATGTGAAGGTCTGTACGACTACCAAGCATGATGCCTCCCCAAACGAGAACACCGCGACCTCCATACCTGTCCCTTTCAATGATGTTCGAGGGATGATTGCGGCTTCCCCGCTCTCTCCAGATAAGTATGCGATGAGAATCGCTACTCAAACTGAATATGCTCTCATCTGTAAAGAGTACTCGTCCCCATTCATTGTCTCTCCAATTCCGGTGTTCCCGGCACCACAGAGAACGCCTTCTCCGATGGGCAGGCGTTAAAGGTACACACCGTACAGGGCGTCGTGCAAACAGACCACCACCGTGCAGTCTTCTGGCCACGGTAAAACGCGATATCGGTCATCCAGTTGCCTGTGTCGTGTGTCTAGCGATTTCTCCCACTGTCTGCCGCCTGTTTCTTCTGGCCTGTAAGACAATGTACCGGTCATCAGCGGGTGTGGTTCCTCGTGGACGACCACTACTGAACCCCCGGATAGCTGTTCCTGTAGTTTGAAATTGTCTCCAAAGTCGTGAAACGATGCTGTGAGCAATTCCGAACTCTTCTAGCCACACTTGTCACACTGCGACCTTCCTCCAACTTCCCAATGATTCGACCTCGGGTAAAAGCATCCAGATGTCGTCTAACAGATTGATTATTCGCCATTTCTCGCTGAGGCAGCAACTCGGTGTGATTTTAACTGCTATACGGCGTGCAATCTCTTTGCCAGAAATACTGATCTTACACCGACAACATGCTTTATACTACTCAGACACTCCCCCATTACGCCTACCTGCATATCTGCGCATGTGCTTCCGTACATCACCTTACTTAATCTCCTGATTGGTCTTTCTGTCCGCTCTGCCTCTTCGTTCAGCTGATATGCTAATTTTTCGACTTCGTCCTTAATTTTTGCACACCAGTGTATATATATATATATATATGTCAGGTTTGAAAAGTTTAGGTTCAAAATTAAGGAAGTAATAAATGAAAATAGAGCGAACTCTTTACCATCGCGTAAGGATTTATGAGTAAACAAGCCTGTTAAAAGGAGCAACGAGCGCTGACGAAGGCGAACGCATACTAGGAAGGACTTGGCTGGTGTCTCCTCGCTGCGATGTTGTATTTGGTAACACCCGGTTGCGCGGCAAAAGGTCCGCCATGTTAGATTATATATGATGAAAGCGTAATAAAGGAATATTGTGAAGATGATGCCCTCTTCATTTTACCAGCAGGCCTGGGGCCTGTCATATATATATATATATATATATATATATATATATATATATATATATATATATATATATATATATATATACAGAGTGATTTTTTTCCAGGTATAGAAGTTTAATTTGGCATTACTTTGCAAGATGGCAACCGATTTAACAGCTGTCAAGTGATTTATTCTCAGTTTTGTTTGGCAATTCATCATGAATAGACTCACGCCTGAACAACGCTTTCAAATTGTGCAATTTTATTTCGAAAATAATGGTCGATTTTCATAAGCGAATTTTGTTTAGCGATGAAGCGCACTTCTGGTTGAATGACTACGTCAACAAACAAAACTGCCGCATTTGGAGTGAAGCTAATCCAAAAGTGTATGTCGAAACACCGTTACATTCAGAAAAACTGACTGTTTAGTGCGCTTTATGGGCTGGTGGAATCCTTCTTCAAAAACGATGAAGGCCACAACGTTACAGTCAATGGTGATCGGTATAGAGCAGTGCTTCTCAAACTTTCAATACTGGCACCCCCCTTTTCAATCACAATTTTTATCGCGCCCCCCCTTATACATAATAATTTACTGAATGCAATAATAATGCACTTTTACGATAAAGCAACAATATTTATTATAAAAGTACAAATTCATGACATAAGTATTAAATTTTGTATATGTTACTTTTAAAAGCAAAAAAGTTAAGTAATAGGATAATTACTAAGTTATTTTTCCTTTCTCTGATTTTTTAAATTGGAACATATTACAAAATGCGGTGGTTGCTTAGAAGACAAAATATAGATATCAGCTAAATATAGAAAATGAACTCAGAGGGTCAATTTCTTATCTTAAAACTCCTTTCAGAAACTTTGCTCTGTAAGACAAGCCCATGGAAGTAGCTAATAATTATTAAACTTGTTCTTAATTTAGTATTAATTAATTAGTCATAAAATACTCTGTGCACCACTCATACATTAAAAGCAGTGTTTCTCAAACTTTCAATACTGGCGACCCAATTTTCAATCATAATTTTTGTCTCGCCTCCCTGTACAACAATAATGTATTTACTGCAATAAAAATGCACTTTGAGAGCAAGACGCTAAAGTTACAATACGATCTTAATTATAAACCGGACAAATTAATACGATAAGTATATTAAATTTTGTGTATATGTAACTTTTAAGTAATATATATATATATATATATATATATATATATATATATATATATATATATATATATATATTAAGAAAATTACTTAAAATATATATATTACTTAGAATTATGTTATTTTTCTTTCTCTAATTTTTAAATTGGAACATATCGCAAAATGATGTATTTAATTAAAGATCTATTTCCTTCAGCATTCATTTCTCAAAGTACAAATGTCATTAGAAAAATAGTCTAGTCAATGTCGCTCTCTATCATATCCATCACATCTGGCATTATAGGGTACGTTTGCGTGAGTCTGGGCAACCTATCGGACGTCTGCGCAAAACATGTAAAAATGCTTTTCCTCGTACAATTCCAGTCAGTTTTGGTCGACTCGATACTCCTATAGCTACCGAATCTAGCTTGAATGTACATTTTTTAAAATTTCCACGTTAATTGTAATTCACGGTAATTAAGTATTTACGGCAGTAGATTAAAATAATATCATACATACATTTTTAAGTCGTAAGCAAACATTCGACCATAATAAAGAATCAACAAGTACACAGACGAACGAGCATGGTTCCGAAAATTAAATCAAGGCGATCTTCTCAAAAATACTTAAATTTTGGATTTACCACTACTGAAGTAAATGATGGAAAAAAAAGCCCCAGCTTGATATGTGTTAAAAACTTACAAATCTGTAGAACAACGTGTGAAAGTTGTTTTTAAAACATGTAAAATCATTTAGCTATGTTCGCAAAGAATTTTAAAAAGTATTTTCTGGATGAGGACAGCTTGGTAGCAAGTTACGAGTGGATTAGGGACCTATTTCAAGATACTTCAGAAGGGCTCTAAACTTCCGAAGAAGAAATCTTCATAAATTTCACATCCAGTGAAAAATTAAAAGGCAATTTTGTAATAAATCGCTCTTTGAATTTGGGGTAGAGGTGGATGAGGAATTATCTGTACTGAAAACAAAAGCACTTCGTATACTATTACCATTTTCAACATCCTACCTTTTTCAAACCGGATTTTCTGCAGTGGATGCCTTGAAGACAAAATATGGATCTCAGCTAAATATAGAAAAATAACTCTTTAAGTGTCAATTTCTGATATTAAACCTTCCTTTGAAAATTTTTCCTCTACGAGACAAGCCTGTGAAAGTCCCTAATAATTATTAAACTTATTCTTAATTTAGTAATAAGATTGATTGATTGAATATTAACGTCGCACTGTTCAGCTGCACGAGGGCTTTTGACGACGGACCACGTAATTTTGAACCATGGTCAAGTGACGTGGATGACACCTGAGCTGGCACCCCTCTCTCCTAACTACCACACCACACCAGCGGGGAAACGTTTCAACTCTCTACAGATTTAACGTGCATCGCTGCCCTACACGGCGGATCTTTAGTGGTACTGGGCTCGAACTCGTGACAAGGCAAGCCACGATCCGATACCTATACCATTCGGCTACCGCGGCCAAATTCAGTAATAAGAAATTATTTATAAAATACCTTCTTCAGTACTGATACATCAAATGTATACTGGCTGAAACACCGACTCTTCCCACGAGTTCATTTTTTAAAAAAATAAAACATTATTCTTGATATAATAGCTGAACTGCAAGGAGAGTAAAACTGCGTGCACAACATTGTATACAAAAATGTAAAATGATTTTTAGATAAATGCTATAATTGTAAATAACTGTTTAAAAGAACTGTAATTTTAAACCTCACACAATTAGCATTTAGAATTAATGTTAAATTATGAAAAGAATATAAAATTCCGATGAAGAATAATTGTGTAACTTTTATCATTTAAAGCGAGAAGACTTCAAAATGTTTTAACCCGGGAGCAGGCGCGTACTCGATACTAACATTAATGGTAGTGTGGGGGACTCAGTCACCCCAATCATTTGTTTAGAATTATTTTTTTACTGTACACGATACAAATCGGAATTCTAGTGAATATTTTAATTTATAGAAAGTATACTTACACCTTCTTTCAAGGACTATTCAATTCTTTGATGATTTGAAAAAAAATCCAATAAAACTGAACTAAAATGATTCAAAAGTACAAGACCATAATAAAGGACGCAAATCAGACACTTTTCAATTATCCTACAGAAATGTTAAACCAATCAATTCTTTTTCCAAATATCGCAAAACTCAATTATTTACAATTTCCCTAAGCGAAAAGCAAACTCATAAAAGATGGGAGGGATCTAATATTGATAATAACCATACCATAAGATTGAAGGTCAATCAAATGATTAGCAAACGTACTATGCAGCCTGGCTGAAAAGTGAATCATGACTTCCTTTTCTTTTTCTACAACTAATGTACAGTATTTCAAAAATAGTTACAGTGGTGAATTGTTTATCTTCTTAGAATTTTTCTCAGGGTCTGGGTTTCGTTTTTTCTCTTAACGAGTAATATTTTATGTTAAAACGTAATAAAAAAAACTCTCATTGAGGAACTACAGCAAATAAAACAAAATGTTTTTTTTCTTTAATTTGGTTTTGGGATCAAAGATAGTTATTTGATGACGGAAAAAAGCCAGATAATAAACATAAATTATGACAGTGTTGTTGTGTGTATTTTTTTTTATTATGGAAGAAAGCATTTTGTTTTACTTCTCTTTCCAGTTATTTTTTTTAAAAAAAATCTTTAAATTTTCGATACGCTCGTGCCCCCCTTGTAGGGTCATCGCGCCCCCCCAGGGGGGCGCGCCCCACACTTTGAGAAACACTGGTATAGAGCCATGATTACTAACTTTTTCATTCCTGAATTGAAAAATCATGATGTCCAGGAGCTGTGGTTCCAACAAGACGGCGCAACATGTCACACAGCTCGTGCCACAATCGATTTATTGAAAGACACGTTTGGTGACCGCCTAATTTCACGTTTTGGACCTGTGAATTGGCCTCCAAGATCTTGTGATTTAACACCGCTAGACTATTTTCTGTGGAGCTATGTAAAGTCATTGGTCTATGCGGATAAGCCACAAACGCTTGACCATTTGGAAGACAACATTCGCCGTGTTATTGCCGATATACGGCCACAAACGTTGGAAAAAGTCATCGAAAATTGGACGTCCAGATTGGACTACATCCGAGCCAGCCGTGGCAGTCCTATGCCAGAAATCATATTTAAAATGTAATGCCACAAGTTTATCTTTCGAATAAAAAAAATTCATGTCAATCGAATAATACATCGTTGTTTTATTGCAATTTAAAGTTCTATACCTCTAAAAAAACACCCTTTATATATATATATATATATAAAATTATAGTTCTAAAACAGCGGTCTTGAAACTTTTTCAACTGAAGGAACCCCTAGAACAAGAAGGTGTTTTCGTGGAACCCCTAGAGAACTAGAAAATATTTTAGTAGAACCCTATTCCACACACACTTAGAAGAATATATCTTAAAATAATATTTAAAATAGATCAATGTAAAGACATTTAAGAAAAGTATTACATTTAAAATTTAAAAAAAATTCAATCTACTTTTAATATAATTTACTCATTAATAACATTATTCTGTGTTTCAAGCAGGGGCGTAGCTACTGCCGTATCAATGATACGGGGCCTCCAAGCTACGGGGCCCCAACATGTATAATTACCGTTCCAGTAAAAGAATTCTCATATCTACAAGAGGGCCCCGATGGCGTTTTGATACAGGGCCTACTCAGAGTTAGCTACGCCGATGGTTCCAAGTGTCACTTACCCATGCATTATGTTTAGCAACTGGGATATGTGCTTGTGCATTTTTTCGCACAAAATATTGAAGTCTAGGTCTATTTAGATTAACTGCAATCGGATTACATATTCTGAGTTTCATTTGTTTCTATACTTTGTTTTTGTAGCCACTCATGTTGAGAAATATTTTTCATTTATACACATTGTTTTGAATAGCATTAAAATGTTTATAGCTGCGTGAAGAATAGCGTATTTTGCATAAATTAGCAACATAAAGCTTAGAAGTTGTTCTTTCTTTAATTTAGATTTTTAAAATTGAACATATTAATAAAAGTTTTTTTCCTCTCCTTTACTGTAGGTGTTTTCTCCACAAATGCAAACAAATTTGCGTTTTCTATTAGAGAACTATTTAGTTTTGCAAGACTAGCGAGTATAAAAAAAATTTCGTAAGCACCCGGAATAGTAAACAATAAACTATTCTCAATCTAGTAGGTAATATATATATATATATATATGTATATATAAAGATCAAACGTTTTAATATTCTTTTATCATATTAAAATGAAGTTTAAAAAGTATTGCAAAATAAAGTTATTATGTATAGATAAAATATTCAGTTTCTTAATGATAGGGATGGGCTTTAAATTCTTGTGGGCATACAAACGTCATACAGAACGGGAATCCATTTTGCATACACATTTATAGGTTTCTATTCGATTTTTTTGTTGTGACTCGTGGAAACCCCGAGTACGCCTCATGGAACCCCAGGTTTCCGTGGAACGCAGTTTGAAGAAAAAAACCGATCTAAAAGAATCTAGCAAAAGTTGAGAGAGACCAACTGTAAGAAACGCGTGTTTTAATAGAGTTATTTAAGACCGAAAAATAAGAATCAGACTCACATTTCAATTCGGCATTTTTTTTCTACCGACGCCTTAGGTGTGGATTAAACTAAGTCCTTACCCAATTTTGCACACAGTAATTTATATAGCTATACAGGTAACGTTTAAGCAACGTATTTATTAATAAAATTTATGAAATATGTTTTTTTTCAGTTTATTGTAAAAATAGCATTACAGCATACACACATACAGCAAATAGTATACATTTTTTAACGGTAATTTAAAAAAATCGCTTCGATTGTCGCATTTTTAGATTGCATCTATGCTCAGAATCTGCTTAGTTAAAGGTAAGGCATCTTCCGCAGTGTAAAAGTAACGAAATGTCTGTAATATACAGTTCCTATTGATAGTACACAAAGACGAATTCATTTAATTCCTCCATTAATCTGTTGAAAATCAATTTCTACGTAATTTTGAGACGACAGTAATGTTTAACTTTGAATTAGATTTCATTAATATTATTCCCACATATATAGATTGTTGCAGATAAGAGAAGAAAGAGGGAAGAAATGAAGCAAAATGAAGAAAATGACTGGTGTTCTAACAAGAAAAACCCTCAATGTGCCATCAGCTTCGAAGACTTAGTATATATATTTAATGCTGTATATTTACAAATCCCTCAAATATATCTGTATTGTTCCTAAAATTGATTGAAGTGAATCTGAAGTGTACGCCAATTTTGGCGATAAATAAAATGAATGCCCCACAATGTGGGTGAAGACCGTTTTTTTAAAAAAATCTCCAATATATCCATCCTTCAATCGATAAATAAATTTGACCAAACTGTTTATTAAACTTTTCCGCCTTGCAAAACGTTTTTAGAAGCACCAATTCAATATTGTTTCCTTTTGGCATTTTCTTGCTTTGGCGACTTTTGATTACTGTTTTATAACTAAGATCCCCGGGGAGATGAAAGAAAACCCACACGGTTGAAATTTTGGCGAAATCTTTCCTTCACCAGTCCAAAAAGTCGCCACTGGAAACATCATCTCTCACACCACTGTTCCGAAAAGTTATAGTAGCTTATCGTTGCATGTATTTAGTAGCCCGTCAGCCGCTGTTATCATTTCGAAGGGTACTTACGTATTATCGCAACTGTATTGGTGATACTGTACGAAACAAAGCACTTGGCTGCCAACTCGCCGTTTACGAAACATGCGAAATCGGGGTTGCCAACTTGGCGAGTTAATTTGAAAGTTGGCATTGTTGCGATAGTACGTAAGTATATTTCGAAGAACAGCGTTGCCCGAGGAACACCACTTGGAGGTCGGCTACTTTGGTCCCTCGAGACTGCCCTCTTCAGCAATCCCTCAGGGCAGCCCCGGGAGTGTAATGAAACACCCCCTTCCGTCTATAGAGTAATCTGTAAAAAAAAACGCTATTTGGGGGGCAATATCTAACACGGACTAGAAAGGTCGTGGATCTTCTGAAAAAAAAAGTTTTACAATGAATTATTAAATTAAAGAACTTGGTACTCTTCCGTTTCGCCGGCACAGGAGAAAAAGTCGCCAAAAATGATACTACTAACTCCAAATTGAATATTCCAGCTGATAATCTTTTACCATCTCATTTTCAAAACAAGTAGCGGTCTTTTCTTATTAGTATCATTTCATAATACATGAAAACTAGATGAAAAACTAATGAGAACTAACATGTACTTGTTATTATTGTATTGTGTACATTTTGTGTTGTCGCCAATAAAGCGAGATTTGCGCCGGCGTAACGGAAAACTTTCAAAAATATTTTTCACAGTCAAGTTTAAAATACCATGTCTTAATAAAAATGTAAGAAAAAGGATCCTATATGAAAAGAAAATACCTTTTAAACATACTTATAAAAATTATTTAACTATTAATTATTACAAAGAGGATGCCTTGAAAATTCACTTACAGAAATGCCAGAACTTATGTATTATCGCAACCTATTGGCGACATTGTATAAAACGAAGCACATGGATGCCAATTCAGCGGCTATGACACATAGGAAATTGGAGATGCAAACTTGGCGAGTTATCAATAGAGTTGGCGATTGTTGCGATAGTACGTAAGTACCGAAATATCTGTCAAACAAATTCTTTTGCATACTAAAAAAAGTGGGAATGTACTTACGTATTAGCGTCATCGCAGCAAAAGTGGCGAGACGCGAATCATACCTTGAAATCAAAACAACAAATATTCTAACGTGTTTTATACGAAAAAATACCAATCAGTCAAATTTTGATGGAAAATTGCGCGATTCGCCTGGCGCCAGATTGGCTGCTTTGACGCTAATTCGTAAGTACCCATTGAAGCATTAATTTAAAAAAAAACTTATGTTCTACAATCAAGTTTACAATATGCCTTAAAAAATATGTAATAAAATAAAAATCTGTAAGGTTAAGTAAAAATTTGTGAAAAAGAAATAGCTCTTAAATAAACTTATCCAAAATTATTACGAAGATGCTTTGAAAGTTTACTAATAGAAACATCCATCAAACATATTCTTTTACAAAAGTTAGACTAAATAATAATGTAAAATAAAGTTTTTAATAATATTTGTCAAAATATATCAAAAATAAATCAGAACGCATATCACTAAAAACTTTTCTTGAAGAATGTTTTGAAGTTATTCAATAAAATATAAATACGTAAATCATTTTTCAATCTAAACTAAAAGGAAAATTTATTAAAGTATAAAATTTTTTTCTACCAACTGTGCAAATTTTTCATATACAACATCTATTCTTAAATGTAATTTCAATATTAAATGAGGGTTAACTTTAGAATTCGTCACCAGAAGTACATCCTCACTGAAGCAACTATCTCTAAGTCTGTAGAATAACAACGTAAATAGAATTAAAAAAACATTAAATGAAGAAAGAAGCAAAATAGGAAGTAATAGTAGAAACTACATTAAAAACAAAAGACATCACAGACACTTTGGGTGCCTGAGGTGTCCTTACCTTCGGTACGAGAGCCCTCATGTTGGGGAAGCGGTTGGCTGAAAGAGAAGGGGGTTCACTTACCTGAACGGAGATGAGGGACCTCATCTTCCGTGGGGGATGAGAAGGAACAAAAGGTGCACTTACCTCAGGGAGGAAAGGGACATCCTCCCAGTCCATGGGTTCCTCTTCTTGGCGGCGATCTGAAAAGAAAGACTCATAAAAAGTATTAAAATCTGGCATTGTTTCGCCAAATGAGAAGAAATAAAGTAGGCAATAGAACATGTAAAGACTTAAGCCTAACGCTATCGAAAAGTTAAAAAACTAAACACAAAAACTAAGCTATTCAATAAGATTAATATATAAAAGGAAGAAACAAGAAAGAAACTTTGAAATACAATAGATTTCAAGTCACCAAATACAGAAAACAGGGTCACTTTTTGTGAATTAGCACAGAGCAGTTTTATAGCACGTTCAGTCGCAGTGAAATCTCACAGTAAAAGTAAGAATTTCCTTCAAACTATCTGATTCTATGAATTTCAACCAATCAGGATGCAGCAGTCAGAAGTGAAAGTTGAAGTGCCTAAAATTTAAAGGCGAATTATTTTAAATGAATAGCTTGTTGTCATCGTTTTAGCACAGACCACAACGAATTTTATATTAGGTTTGGTAATTGAAATGTAACTGATTCTTGAAAAGAAAATTTCACATAGCCCGCTTAATTTCACATTCCAATCGATAAATTTTTATTTAGTAGAACTAATTTCTTGTTTTCTTGAGATTTAATAAAGAACCCAATTAAAGTTTTCATGCATTATATTATTTGATGTGTCCCAAAATATTTACATCATACTACCAATCCAGTATAAGGCGTGTGATTTTAAACTGATTAAAAAATTCAGGGATAGGTATTATTTTCAAGAAGCGAGTTTTCGGTTAGTAATTAGGTATCACTGAAAAATTTTTTAACTTCATCCATTTGTATATGAATGTTTCAAAACAAGAAAATATCGCATTTAGATGTCTGAAAAATATTTTTTGAAAGTGCTGGCTGTATTGAGTATAGGATGGAGGGCAAACACTTCGTTGCCACCCTACATTATAGCAGAGACGGTCGTGCGTTGTGATGATGGCTCATGTACTTTGGCCATCGTGCAAAATGCTGAAGTTGCAAGGTGCCAGAATTATGGAGTAGGAAATTGAGTGGCCAACTCAGGTAACGGTTTCGTCGTCTGAACATGTCTAGGAAGTAAATTAAAAGGACATTCATTATTAAAGTGTATCTTTGAGTATAGCGAATTGAAGGAAGATTAAAGTATTCAATGAGAATGCAATTTCGACGATGAAATTTATAGGACATATATTTCAAAACAACTTTTAATGTCATTCATCAGTTTTTCACCAATGGGATGATTCAATTTAAAATGGCAATCAAAACTGTTAAAAAACAAGTAATATAAAAAAGATTTTTTTAAGTCAATTCCTACTTATAGATCAACAAAGAACAATTTTATTTTAGCTACTTTTTATTAAAAATAGTTACAATTAATATAAATGTGTATATACATATGACAGAATCACAACATTAACAGGTAATTAATTTTTATTAATTATCATTAAAGTATCATATTGTCATCCAAAACAAAATCGTGCCTATAAAATTTCAGTTCCAATGAATGCTTGAAAACGTGAGAAAAAAAACCTTTTCGAGTTTGGACAAAAGTCACCAAAAGGATCGCCAAAAATGATGCCAACGTGGCAGTATTTATAAATCTTTAAATTAGTTTTAACCAATTAATTTTTATTAATTATAATTAAATTAATGTATTGCCATCCAAAATAATCATGTATATAAAATTTCAGCTCAATTCAGCGCTTTAAAATGTATTTCATTAACGATTGAAAATTCCATCAAGATAAATAAATGAATAGAGTGTGACCTGGTAGTATGAATTGAAAAATGTTTGTGGATACTTTTGTAAAAGTATCGTTATATAAATCAGGTAACCTATTCTGTAGAATAATTCGAGTTGGGTTTATAAACAGTGCCGAAATAATATGAGTGTATCAGGACAGAACAAGTGCACCAAAACTTTTGACTCAATTTTTTATGCAATATGGGAACTAAAATGATCGTATAGCTTGATAATTTCTTATCCTCTATTAGTCGATTGATTTTTGCTGCTCACATTTGTGATGGATCTTTACGCGTCCTATCACTAATCCTCTTGGGGAATCTTTGGGCCAGCATTCGTGTTTAATTCACATCCATTCCTCACTCAAGAAGAAACCGTTATATGCAGATTAGTTCGACTATATAAAGTGAGAGTTTTGTAATTATAGAAAAAGGAGGTAGAAGCTGATACATTCACTGCGTAGGTAAGATTGAATAAAGTTGACTTTCGCATATAAAAATTAAAAGTAGTGTTTGTTGAATTAGTAGATTTAAGGTTAGGAATCCACGTTAGATTAGGTAGAGACAGTGGCTCACACAAGGGGGGGGAGGTCCGGACCCCCTCCCAAAGCCCTTAATTTTTTTCCGATTGATTATAATTCTAAGTATATAGTACGTAAAATTTAATTAAGTATTTGTTATTAATGATTAATTTTATTAATTAATCCTAATTATTTATTCAATAATTAGTTTTTTACTGTGTTTTGTTTCTGAAAATCGACAAAATCAAAAGAAGCATGATACAAGAATGGTGAACTTTCGACTCCGGACCCCCCCGTTGAAAAATTCCTGTGTGTGCTACTGGGTTGAGATAAATAAGTTACTTGAGCATATTTGCTTATTAATCATTTCTTTCTCCCTGCTACTCCTTTGACATTCACTTTGAGAATTTGTAGTTAGTTGGTTAAGGTATACGACTACGTTCGGAACCGTGATTTTAAAAAAAACGCATAAATGGATAATTTTCATGATATTTAGTGTCACTTAGATTAGAATACATGCATAAAATTATTTTATGGACATTTTGACAAAAAAATTATTTAAATACAATATTTCGGCTAAAAATTAACTTAGAATTTACTTTTTTCAAAATGTTCTCCTTTTGTGAAAAATGCTTCTATTAGAATAATATTTTGCCTGTATATAGCTCAGACCTCTGTACAGAGGCTCAACTATGATTTTTAAAAAATCACATTATTTTTAGAGTTACCACCAATTGAAATAATTATCCGCGTTTTTTTTCTTAAAATGTCTCCTCTTTGTTGTCGTAAAACATGGATAAACCATTTTTTCCAAAAGGAGAATATTTTGAAAATCGGTCATTCTATCTTCATTTTTTGTCAAAATATTGTACTTAAATAATTTTTTATTGTAATACTATTCTTAAAACAATTTTATATACATTTTCTAATCGAAGTTATACTAAATATTAATAAATATTATCCATTTATACGCTTTTTCAAAATCACGGTTCCGAACGTAGTCGGATACCTTAATGTGTTTGAGTAAATAAATAATTGTAATTATGGGAGTCTCTGGTTTTTTGCTTTCATTCCTTCTCCATTCTTTGGTAGGCAAGATGGTGAAGGAGAAACTTCAGGTGTAAGTCGCACACACATTTTATATACATTTTGGGTCATTTTTACTTTTGGTTTCTAGTTATTTTTTGTTGCTTTGTATTGTAAATGGATTTTATTATCTTTTTTTATTTTATTTAGTTAATTTTTTTAAAAAAAGAAAGCGTCTATCAGTGTGAACACGCGTTAGATGTTAACTTCCTTGGCTTACATGTATTGAATTGTATAAGAAAGTTTTATTTTTTGAAGTAATCTTATATATAATTAACAAATTTATTATTATCATTATTATTTCAAACTGTATTTAAAAAAATAATTAGGATGGAAAAGGTATAAGTATAGACCAAATTTTTTAATCTTCAATACATAATACTAAAAAATTTTTTATTGTATGTACACTGCTCAAAACAATTAGGGGAGCAAAGAAAAAAGTGAAGAAAACCGTGTGAGACAGCCACGTATTGGCATACAATGTATAGTACACGCGTATCAATGCGCAATACAGAAAAAAGGCGTAAAAAAATTTGGAGTTAAGCTTTAATTCTTTGAAAATATGGAAAAAAACATGAAAAGATAATTTAGGGCAACAATTTGGTTACATGTAAACGTTAAAAAAACGTACTGTTTAGACATGATGCATAAGTTTTAATACGGCGTGTGGTCTCCTCGAACAGCTAAGACTGCTGCACACTTGTTTGCCATGGTTGCGATGTGGTTATCGATCAGCCTTTGGGGAATACTGTTCCACTCCTCAAGAAGTGCAATCTCCAAGTCTCGGACAGTAGCAGTTGGTCTTGGTCGCGCAGCAATGCGTGGTCCGAGCCTGTCCCAAACATGCTCGATTGGATTCAGGTCAGGAGAGTACGCTGGCCATTCCATAAGCTGTATTGTTTCAGCTTCAAGCATGTTCTCCACCAGACGAGCTCTATGTGGTCGGGTATTATCATCCTGGAAAACAAAGGAATCTCCAATGGCTCCAGCGTAAGGGATGACATGAGGTCGAAGCATCTCGTCTGCATACCTTCGGCCCGTCAAAGTGCCATTCCGAATGATATGCAGGTCGGTACGTCCGCCTATGCTGATTCCACCCCATACCATCCAACCAGCTCTTCTGTATTGTGACCTTTCACGAACGAATGCGGGGTTATTTCGAGTGCCCCTGTCCCTCCATACAAGAATACGTCGGGTGTCACACTCTAGGCTGAATCGGGACTCGTCTGTTAACAGCACTTGGCTCCAATCATGTTGCTCCCAATCTCGATGTTCAGCAGCCCATCTTCTTCGGGCCGCACGGTGGCGTGGGGTCAACGGAATGCAGACCATTGGCCTACGTGCATAGAGCCCTCCCTCACGAAGCCGATTACGTACTGTTTGGCTGGACACCCTTCGTCCTGTTGCCAAGAGCAACTGTCTTTGCAGCTGTGTAGCATTCTCTGTTCTGTTTCGACGGGCTTTTAACTGTATATACCGGTCATCAGTTGATGTAGTGGCGCGTGGCCGACCTGCCCCTGGTCGACGTCTAACATTCCCTGTTTCTTGGAATCGATTCCACAGCCTTGCAACAACACTTCTGGCGACTCCAACAGCGTCTGCGACACTACGTTGTATTTGCCCGGATTCCAGTCTGCCTATAACACGCCATGCCATGGATTCCGGTAAATCACGTTGTTGAGACATTTTCAAGTAACCTTGTCTCAAAAAAAAATACTGCGCAATCGAATTTCACAGTTACGGCAATAAAACAGACGTTTCTGCAACATCCCGATTTCTGCCCTTATCTCCTTTTTCTGGTTTTTGACGTCATGAACTTTGATTTGCATATAAAGTTTTCTTCTTCCGTTTCCTGGTAGGCTTTACATTATGGATGATTCATTTTATGTTACTTATTGGTATACATCTTTGCTTACTTTTGTTAAAATCATGTGCTCCCCTAATTGTTTTGAGCAGTGTATTTTGAAAAAAGTATCATCATTATTAGTCTAAATCAAAAATTTGCCTCGAAACAAAAATGCAAAATGTTCCATGCGTTGCAATTTTTGTCGAATTATAACAAAACAAACTTTCCAGAAGTATTCATCTAATGTATAGTTATAAATTCTTGGATACATTGTAATAATAGTGATAGGGTGAAAGAAGAAATTAAAGTTTTTTATGTATAGGAAATCATTAAAATTCTTGAAATTTTTATATAAAAATTTGCGTTTACCCATATTTTGTAAATTATCATATAAAACATTACATTGCATACATGCATTTGTAAAGAATTGCTTAAAGAAGTTAAATCAGGTGAAAATATGAAATTTTAAAAAAAATCAAAACGCATGGAAAGTTTTTAAATTTTTAAAATGTTTAAAAACTTAACTCATTTTTTTTCTCAGCAATTTTTTTATATGATTTTAGTTCTAAGTTACATAGAGCCAGTAAAAATTTGGGACATGTTTGTAAAAAATTTTACTGCCCACTGTAGTCTTAAAATTCAAATTAATATATGAAGCACTATATAATACTTTCACAACAATCAAATTAATTACACCAAAGCATACATATGATTTAAAAACTCACTTCTTAAACTGGATTTAGAAATTCCATTCGATTGAAAATTTAGTAAACACAATCTTTTATTGCCGAACTATTGGAAGAAATGCTGTGTTGCCACTAAATTTTAAAACAATAGATTGTTTGTATAATTTCCTTAAAAGAATTTTAAAACTGTGTATCCAACAAACTCTCCTTAAACTAATTTTTGACAGATTTTGAACCATTTAAATGCCTACTTCGGATAGATTTAAGACTCACTTCCGATTTTTTTTAATTCATAAAATTGATTATAATTTGACTTCTAGGTAACGTTAAAACAAAACAAAGTATGTAACGCAAAGCTAAAAGAGGAAAGGCTTGTTAAAGCTGCTGTTGAATGAGGAGAGGGGGTGGGTGCTAGCTCAGGGCTAATAGACGAAAAACACAAAAGAAATTTTAAAAGCCATAATTTTTAATCTATTTGTTCAATCTTTGAACAGATTTCGGATAATACTATTCTACATATGGAGAAAAAGTTTCGTTAGATTATTTTTATAAATAATGAAATTATTAAATATTTAATTAAAATTTTGAGTATTTTTTGAAAAATTGCAAAAAAAAAAAAAGATTCCGTCATATACAGGCGGGGGGAAAATTCGGAACTTCATTCATTTCTACCTTACGTTTATCGCTAACCGTAACTGGTAACGCGTCACGCGTAACGGAAATTTCTCCTTACCGTGCCATAAGAAGTTAAGTTCACACAAAAAAAATTTGTAATCATCAACTATATTTTCATACACATTATGAAAATTGTTATCTTAAATGATGGTTGAAATGAATGTGTTTAGCAGAGACTTAAGAGTGCTTACGTATTATCGCAACCCATTAGCGACAATTTCTGAAACGAAGCACATGATTGCCAGTTTAACGCACACATCACAGGCAAAATTAGGGTTGCCAACTTGGCGAATCATCTCGAACGTTGGCAATTGTTGCGATAATACGTGAGCACCGACTTAAGCTGCTCATTTTATCAAGTGTTTACTCAGCCCAGGGCCGTTTTTAACATCCCCGATGCCCTAGGCACTTCAAACTCTTACACCCCTCCCCCACTATTTCCAGAGCACCCCCTTCCCCTCCTTCAGTTCTTACCTTGCTAGTTTTGGTTCGGGAGGGATTTTCCCTTAACTCTTTTTCCTTTCTTTGTTTTTACTGTTTGGATTCTTTCCAATATCCACAACCTCTAGCCCTATTGTGTCCTGGATTGGCAACCGTAAGGAAAGGATAGTGGCATACTTTGGCTACTTTTGTTCATTTCTTACCTTACAATATCATGAACCAGACGCCCATCCATCCTTTTATAAGTTAGTACAGTAAATTAATGAAATCGTTTGCAATTACAGTATAGAATATACATCAGTGGCGTAACGGATAACATTAGGGCCCCACTGCAAAGTCAGGTTTTGGGTATTAAGCAGAATGTTATAAAGGATTGCAAAAACACCACCTTTGAGCTCCCTAGAATCCTGCCCCCTTGCTTTATTGTCTTTTACTTTTAGATGTCCTTATTCTTTGTTCAGTCACTGTCATTGTATTGGTGCAACAAAGGGGTTTCTCCCAGATTTGATCATCGCAAAATCATTAATAACATCATTATAATCAATTTCCCGGATAATCTCGTTTTAAGTGTATAGCAACATCAAAATGTTAAGTTTTTCATTTTCCATAGTAGATCTCATTTCAGTCTTTACTCTCTTTCTCTCATGACTCGATCGGAGACGGTACGTTGCCTGTAATTTTAATTTTTTCTTGTTTTTCGTTCTCCAAAATTTTATGCACCCTAGTCACGTGTCTAGCGTGCCTTGGCGGAAAAGCGGCCCTGGATGCTTTACAATTCAATAACCATATAATGTTATTTACATTGTTGGGTTTTTTTTCCGTTGTGAGAAATTGTAAACACGGAGCTCGAAATGTCGTTCCTTCGACCAGGGCCGCTTGAAGGCTTAGTCACGCTAGGCCTGTGCCTAGAGCGCCAAAAATTGGAGAGCGAAAGAAGAGAACAATTTAAAATTACAGTGAACGTACCACGCCACTACGAAAATAGTAAAGATAACAAAGATGATAATTAACAATTTGAAAACAGTTCATACATAATTATAATGAAATTGTTTGCAATTTCATTATAATTTACTGTACTAATTTACATATAAAAGGGCGGGTGGTTCGGGATGTTGTAACTTAAGGAATGAACAAGAGTGGCTAAAACATACCACTATCCTTTTCTTGGGACTGCTGTTTGCCAGTCTGTGACACGGCCGGTCCTCCAAAGAACAAAAACAAAGAAAAGGAAAAGAGTAAGAACCAAAGAACCAAGAGTTACCTCGAACCAAAACTGTCAAGGTAAGAACTGAAAGAGGGGGATGCTCTGGAGATATTATGCGTGGGAGGGGGTAACATTTTGAAATGTCTAGGGCAGTGCTCCGCAACCTTTTTATCGCCGTGGACCGGTCAACATTTGTTAATTTTACCGCGGCCCGCTTAGGGGGAGGATGTTGATTGTTTATATATCTTAGACTGCTTTAATTTAATAATTTTAATTTAATTGTTTTTAATCGTGACTTCTCTGGATAAAACATGATTACACTAAAAAATGAATATAAACTGATTTAACAAGGAATATTAAGTGATTTTCATAAAAAGAAGCCCAAACCTAAGAAAAATATACCACACTAAATAAAAGAGAAATAATTTAATGTTTCTTGCGCGGACCGGTAGCATTTGATCCACGGACCGGGGGTTGCGGAACATTGGTCTAGGGCAGGGGTGGTGAACCTTTTTGGATCAACGTGCCATTTTTTCTAAAAAAACGTTTGATGAGTTATAGGCGTGCCATCAAATAATTTTGACTTGTGATTATTGAAGAACTAATAAAACGAAATACGAACAAATCAAAATTCTTTATTTAATACGAAAAAATACATTTTGCACTGTATAGTAGTAAATGTTTTAGTTATACTTGTAATTTAATTTAAAAATAACATTAGTGAGATTTCTGCTGTTGTAGATTAGATGACAAATAACTTATATCAGGATTATAAGATGTTACTTTTAGTAGAAGGCATGCTGAATTAGAGTGGTCTGTTAAACGGTTTCTAAGCGAGTCTTTGATGTTATTTATCTCTGAAAATAATGACTCGCAGGTATAGGTAGATGAAAATATGGTTAAAATAGCATACGCCAACTTCTTCAAACCGTTAAATGCGTCTGCAATCGAATTCCAAGTTTCCAAAATTTCGTTACTGGTATTTTTACTTATATTGCTTGTCAATCTTTCTGTTTCAATCTCAATTCCAACTTTTTCCTTGTTTCAATAAACTTTTGAATTCATATTGAACTAGACTGGAAATCAATCAGTTGCATTTCAAGTTCTTCAATTTCCAACCAATCGAATTGAGACAAGTTCAGTTTATCAAACAAAATCACATCAGGGTACATAATAAATTTGAACGTTTCCGATAATTCCTTGAACTGAGAAAATTTCGCTGAAAATTCTTTGATTAAAGAATCCATTATGGAAATAAAGTCATCAATGACTTTTTCTTCATTTCGTTTCTCTTGGGCATCTAAATCTTTGATATTTTTTTTCAAGTTTGGGAAGTACTTGTAGTTTTTTGTAATATCGTTTCTGAAAACATATAGTATAGCTTCAAAAGCGCGATTGAGATTCATCATGCCGATAACTGTTTTATTCGGGCCTTGAAGCTTTATGTTCAATTCATTGAAATGTTGGCATATGTCTGTAAAAAACATCAATTTTAAAAGCCACATAATATCCATCAACTGTGGGTATTGTTCAATTTTGCTCTCTTTTTGTAGAAACAGTCTGATTTCTTACAAGCAATCAACAAATCTTTGAAGTACGTTCCCGCGGCTCAACCAGCGAACATTGTTATACGTTATTAAGCCATTATACACCGAATTGACTTCATCCAACAAAGCATCAAACTTTCGTTTATTTAAAGCCTGCGACGATATGAGGTTGACTATTTTTGTGACTATAAAGTTATTACATTATCAAGAGATGTTAAACCACTCTTTGCCCATAAGGCTTGTTGGTGAATAATAGTGACATTCAAGAAATGTCCTACGTCTGTTTTAAATAAAGAAATGAAACCATTTTTCTTTTTTTTTGCCTACCATATTTGGAGCACCATCAGTGGTTACTGAAACAATTTTTTTCAAATCAATTTCTTTCTCAGCAAGCTAATTTCTTACTGCCGTACAAATATCTGTGCCCTTTGTAGTTAGCAACGATGTTATCGCAATTAATTCTTCCTTAATGATGCTTCCTGCACAATATCGAGCAAACAAAGCTAATCGTGCCGATTTAGTAATGTCAATACTTTCGTCAAGACATAGCGATATAAAAGGAGCGGAGTTAATGTCATTTTTTTGTTGTCCTGTAACATTTTCTGCCAATTTCAAGATTCTATCTTTCATTGTGTTTCTAGATAGAGGAACATCTTTGATGCGCTGAATTATCTTATCTTTATTATCAAAATCATCAAAAAGTGAGGGCGCACATGCCAACCAAGCTTCCTTCAAAAACTCTCCCTCTTGAAAAGGTTTACCATGCCGAGAAATGGCATTTGCAGCCGAGTAACTTGCCGCACTTGTGGGACAATTTTTGCTTGCATATTTAATTATAGACGTCGACTGTTTATTTCTGTCTTTTATTGCACTTGCAATTAATTCTTTTTGCTCTGGTTTGCTTTTTTCGCAAAAGGATTTGTGATTTGTTTCAAAATGTCGTTTTACATACGATATGTTCTGCATACCACTGTTCCAGAACATAAAACACACACCGCTTTGTCGCCTTTATTGATCATGCCATATTTCTCAGCCCACCAAGTTTGAAATTCTCTGCTACACTTACTATCTTGCACTTTTTTTTTTGTTGAACTAGCCATGTTAAATAGCAGTTAAAAATCGTAAATTTAACACAAAACTTTAAATGTACAGTTGTGTCGATGAAATTGACTATTCTATGTGCTCTTGGTTGATTCCCCCCGCCAAAAACCCTTTTTACTGACTACGCGCGACTGCGGGCTCATGGGCAGATTTATTTGTTTTTAGGAAATTGAATGCTTGTTCCAGATTTCTGTAGCGTCTGCTCTTTCGCTTTTGTCTCAGGTCATTGAATTTTTTAAAAATAAAGCAGTGAGAGTTATTTTACCAATTAGACTTACAAGACAAGAATTAGATCAAATTCATAAATTAGACGTATATACAAGCTGAACTTTTAATGTAAACGTTAGAATATGTTTTTTAAACAACTTGAAAGTATTTAGAAATAGTTACATATACACACACTATGCGTAGATAAGCTTTGCAATTTATAATATACGAAGTATTTACGCAAGACATAACAAACGAGTCTGCTCCCCGACTTGTCGGCGTCGCGACGGATCACTCGCGTTTGTTCATAATACTTCATAGTAAACTTATTTTAAGCTAAAATGCAGATCGTTTTTAATCGATGGCGTGCCCAAAATATTCTGTCGCGTGCCATCATTGGCACGCGTGCCATCGGTTCGCCATCCCTGGTCTAGGGCATGGGGGAAATTAAAAACGGCTCTGCCTTCAACGAATGATTTGCATTTCTTTGAGACCTACTTTGGTTTCTATTTGACGATTTCTCCTCGAGTTTTTGTTTTTATGAAAACATTCATCCTTTGCATAATTTGGAGAGTTTTATTTATTCCCAATTTTCTTCCAAAAGCGCCAATTTGGCGGAAGTAGTCGATTGTAAAATACAAGTGGTAAAAGTTTGTTTTACCCACACCTTTTGAAAAGGAGAAAAACAAATTATATTTCAAATTGCACCAGCAGCTTTTTTTTTGTTTCTATTGGATAACAATTCGCCAAATTGGCGATAAATAAAAGTGTGGGCTAAAACAGGAATGAAAATAATAATAATCAAAAGAAAAAAAATTTATTGTGAGTCATACAGAAATACTCATAAGGTAACAATCAATTTAGTTGTAGAAGTTTTTCTTGAGGCATGAACTTTCTATATTTCGTTTTTTTAAACAGAAAACTTTGCATATCTTGTTACTGACTGTTATTTTTCATACTACTTTCAATTAAAGGAACTTGCTAAAAGTTCATAACATTGTCTTAGCAATATTTTAAAATTGTTGTCTTAGAGAACCTTGAACCGGCTTGGAATCTGGATAATCATACGAGATATTTAAAACAGGATCATTGCAGCAAGGTTCAAACCAACTAATGCGCTTCGGAGTAATATTCCTGATGAAAAATGCATGATTTGCAACATTTTCCAAGCCACAGAAATCCAAATAGGCATTTTAGTTTTAAAAAATTTGAAATAGATCCAAGAAAATCAGTATAAGCTTTCTGAAGTTAGATCTGATACTTTTTTGTTTGGTATAAATACAGAGTTGAGAAGTCACACACATTCATAACTTTTTATAACATTTCATAAATAAGAATTGCATACCTGTGCTTTTGCAAATAATTTAAAAATCATCAGAAATTTTACAATTTTTTCCCTTTACTTACCATAAAAATACGAAAAAATAATAAGCAATACTGCAGAAATTTATTTTCCTGGAGGGGAAAAAACTGAACACAAATTGTAATAAAACTAATAAGAGCAGGTGATCTTTGGTGAATGTTTATCAGCTTCTTTGCATAACTAAAATATATCTCTCAGCTTCAAATTGCGATTGGATGATGAAGTCGTGATCTGAGCTGGCACCTTATTCTTCACATTTACACTCATATAATATTCTTCAAATCATACGAGGACTTTGATCTCAAACAGATTGAAAGTGCATCAACCTCACTATACAATAATATTTAGAAGAATATCAATCAATATCGAGTCCATTGCTCTACAGATAGCAGTGACAGCAGAATAGAAGAGTAGAAAAATGAATTTGGAGTGGATGAGAGAAGTTCTGCGTCCATTCTATATAAGTACAGATCAAGGAAAAAAAAAAGAAATTCAAACCATTATCTCAGCTACAGAAATACAACGGAAAGAATAACAGGGATGTCATAATCACATGATGAAATAAAGGTAAATGGTAGTTAATTTCTGGAAATTCAGTAGGTGGTTCAAGAGAAAACTTGGAGCCACATATTCATTGACAAAGGCAAGTGTAAGTTATTAAAATATTTTTTTTTTTTTTTGGAAACCGCGAATAAATCTGTCGAAACTCAGGATTTAATTTTTTTAACGTGGGAAACGAAATAAAACTGATGTGGTACCAGTAATTAAAAATTGAAGAAAAATATATAAATCAGAATTTAAATTAGATTTAAGTGAGTTTGCAACACATACATGTATAGTGATCCGAAATCAATAGTATCCAGTTTTGGATCGTGGGCGTAAAATTAAATCTAATGATTATGGTTATCAACCATCACATATCTGCTGGTTTAGTTTTTTCATTCTGCAGCGGCCAGAGCCTCCTTCTGCAAGTCGCAAACAACAAAGGACAGGAATAAAAGCCCTCAACGGCTGACCCGAATAGGGATTCCTCTCGTCCTAGCCGTCTGCATGCATGGCGTAACTGCGGTGTGATAGACCGGTGGATGAAATAAACACCCCTGCCAAGGTCAAGAGCTTGTCGCCGAAATTCTATTTAAAGTAAATTTGGCATTTTTATTTCATTGCAAAATGCTCGATACTGCTCATTCATAATGTTTGACTATCTTAACTACTGTGATTAGTTTCTGCATATAATGCAATAATGATAGAATAGTTTTTACCGGCGCACATAGATTATGAAAAGAAACAGAAATTAGATTTCTATTTCACACAGATTTTTAATTTTTTTAAAACCTTTTTTAGAAGTTATGCGATACACACAATTATAATCAATTATTTATATGTCTAGTAAGTACATCTAGTAGTTTTAATGATCAAGTAAGATGAAGAAATCAACGAGTTTTTATTGGAGATTTATTATTTTCCTCATGGAATAACAATTTAAATATGGCAATGTCAACGGCATTCACATTTAAAATTATGAATGATGCCTGAAAAATGTCATTTATTAAAACCTTAAAACTGAGAATAATTTAATGACGTAACCTTTCAAAATTTTATATTTTGTATTAATATATCTACTCGATAAAAATGAATTGTTCAAAAATGTTCCATAAATACGAATCTATTCATATATTTAAAGAATTATATGAAAATACAAACGTATGATTGATTGATTGGTTGTTTACATGCGTCATTTTTTGAAGTTTATTGGCGATGGATTTCGCAATTTTGAGCCAAGATCAAACGAGGAGGACGACACCTGAGCTGGAACTGTTCTCTCCAAACTTCCACACCACAATTAGCGAGAGTACTTTCTTCTGCGTTTGATATCACTTGATACTGGTATTGTTCCAGATTGGATTATTATTGTATTAAAATGATAAGAAAAAAAGAGAAATTTTAATATATTAACATAAATATTAAGGAAAAACAAATAAAAATATTTTCCAACTTCATAAATCTCATTTGATTTTTTTTATTCTCTTGAAACTAAAAAAAATTATAAACAATGAAATATAATTCTATTAAAGTGTAAAACCTTATTTAAAATTTTGAACACAAAAGATCCAATTAATTAATTGCCAAAGATTCTTCAGAATTATATTTAATAATGTTCTTATGAACATTTAACTTTAAAAAAAAATTCCTTTATCAAGAAATAGGATCAGTGTTAAGAGTAACAATAAAAATAAACTAGCTGTACTCAGGCATAAAGTTACAGCAAGTCCTGCAAGAAATAGGTGGTTGGTTAGTATAAAGTTGTATGATTCGGTTGGTTGGTTTTTACGAGAAAGTTTCACGTTAAACTCTGATTTTCAAATTTATGGCATAACACATAAATCAAGAAATATATTTGCTTCTCGAAATGCCATTAAATCCTAAGAATAAGATTCAATTCGAGAATATACTCTTTTTAATTCAAATTTGAATTTTCCCGCTTTTTTTAAAGCAATTCTGTTATATTTTTCTTACTGATGCCATCTTTTGATGTAATTGTTATGTTTATTTTAGACATTATTTTTACACTTATTCATGCAGTTATTATATTTATTTCATGTTATTCTTTCATATTTTACATCGTTAGTAAGTTATATTTTTCTTCAAAAAATTTGGTTTTCAGTCGAAAACTTTACTTCTTAAGGGGAAACAGCTCCATTCAATTGACAAAAATCGGTCAAAAAACCAAATCAAATTTTCTTTTCCAAATTGTAGAGGAAATTTATCTCCTAACCTTTTTCCCTTGGCAACTGATTTAATTTAAAATGGAAAACATTTTTCGCATATTTAAAAATTTAATTAAAATGAACTTAATTACTTACTTATTATTAATTAATTAATTATTAATTTGAGTATGTTTTAATATTTTAATAATAATATAATTCTTATTTGCCAAATATTATTTTTTATCAGAAGGTTTATTTTGCAATTTATTTCTTGGCTAATGTAAAATGTTTTCTGGCGATAGAATAGAATTTCATTTAGTCAATGAACTGTAAATAAAATGTTGGTTTTGAAAGATATTCTGAATTAATATTTGTCTCATATTCACCACTTATTCCACCTAACTGTGTGACTCACATTATCTACTAATTAAAACTTACAACATTCTTTATATATTTTTTAAAATAGCACAAAATTTGATAGCTCTACTTTAAAGAAACCCAGTTATGATTACTTTTATGTTCATTTTAATTCAAATCCCAATAGCAAATAAAAACTTTAAACTGATTTATTTCAGAAAGAAAAAATCCCTAGCTTATCTTCATTTCAAATGCAAAGGCCTTTTTTCTTTTTGGCCAAATGCTTTGATGGTTTTTAACTATTATTATTAATACAAGGAACAAAAGTTGGCATGGATTTTTGAATCAAAGCGCAATTCTTTTTTTTTAAAAAAAATGTTGAATTTAGAATTTACACATTTTTTAAAAAAGTTTCAATAAGCATTCATAAAATAAATAATTTTTTGAATAACAATCATGTTATTAAAAACCCCACACCAACTTTTGTTATGTATAGCTCGACGTATAACTTGTATAAATCAAATTTCATGTGTGTGTATTAATTATTGTAGAAGGAGTAGCAGTTTAAAATTACTCTATAAATTTTTTAATTTTTCTTTCAGAAATTAAATAGTTAGTTTTTTATGGTATTTTGAGACTTTTTTATAAAATACGTACGGTGGTCAAAATAAGTATTCGACATTCAAAGATTTCTGCATATTTTATGTATTTAAAGTTACTTTTAAATTAATTCATGGCACCAAGAAACAAACTAAGCCGTCATTTTATTCCAATAAAAACATTTATTCACAGAACAGCTATTAAGAACATTATTTTACATTTTATCTTGTTGAGTAGTTCATGCATTACTTCGCCAAACGATTATGGTTTTACATTTAATCTTGCTGAGTAGTACATGAACTACTTCACCAAACGATAATGGTTTAATTACATGTAATCTTGACGTAACAGCATATATTGAATTAATAAGTAAAAACTATATAAAAAAACAAAACAATTTTTATCATTAATTATTAAATGGAGCATCTTTTGCAATACATTGAAATGTTATAAATTAACAAAATCTTCGTTATTTCATTCAAAGGCAGCTAAACAACCACAAAAATATTCGACAAACCATAAAACTAATTCAAATAGTATAAAACTAATATCTAGTTGCTCTTCCTCTCCGACGAATGACTTCTCTTAAATGCTGTGGCATCGATTTAACCAAATTTTCTGTCATCTCTTGGTCAATTTTCGTCCAGTCCTCTCTAAGGACCACGTCCATTTGTCGTTTGTTAGAAAAAGGACGCTTTCTTAACCTTTTCTCCAATATGCTCCACAGGTGTCCAATTGGGTTGAGGTCTGAACTTCGGACGAATGTTTTTTTAAAAATTTTGGGCAGTTAGTTATATAGCAGCCAAAGCCTTGTTTTGTGAGTGGAGTGTTTTGCGTCATTGTCTTGGCCAAACTGGTAGTCCTCCTCGATTCCCAGTTTTTCAGCACTGGTACGCAAATTTAATTACGACAATATTTTCCACTCTTGAAGCCACCATACACCCCCAATCCATTATACCTGCTATGCCTTACTGTGGACTCCATATTTCATTCTTCCAACTCAGCATTGCGCTTTCTGTACACTGTAATTCTGTAATCGCATCCAAAAAGATTAAATTTACTCTCGTCAGCAAAACCTACATTGCGCCAGAATTCTACTGATTTGTTTGTGTACTTTCTAGCAAATTACGGCCTTTGCACTCGGTTATTTTTGGATATATATGGCATCTTTCGAGTAGTTCTAGCCTTAAATCCATTATTATGCAGGTAATTTCTAAGTTTGGGGCGTAACATCTATGTACAAACAATCCTTGGTAACTTTTGCCAAATTTAATGCATTTATTTCGGGGTCCTTTTTAATTTGACGTATAAGCCATCGCTCCGGCGCTTCGGAAAACATTTTTGGTAGACTAGATCTTTGCTTGTTAACAACCGATTTTTGCTTATTAAATTTTTTAATTATCAAGTGCACACTTTTTCTTGGCCTGTTTACATTTTACCCGAAATTTTATTTTCAGATATATCATTTTTAAAGTGTATTATGATTAAATTTTTTTTAAATTTCCAATGACAACTCTCCTTGTTTTCGGTCCATCTTGCTATCTGCTTAAATAAAACTTTCTAAATGTCCCCAGAAATAATCCAAATGCTTTGAATAACAAAAATTTGCAACTATACTTAAAAGTAATTTTGCTTCTCGGTATAAAAATGTATCAAAGCCTCCTACGTCGAATACTTATTTTGCTTGCCAAACTGCTTTAGAAAATTATAACGGTGATGATTGTTTTGCTTAGGTTTGCAAGTACAAAAACTTCTACATTAGAAACTCAACTGTCATATACAACAAATAACGAAGCATGGTTTCCTAGTTGTTGCATAGTAAGACAGTGCTTCTCAAACTTTCTCTACTTGCGACCCAATTTTCAATCATAATTTTCCTCACGCCCCCTCCTCCATATAATAATGTATTTAATTCAACAATAATATATTTTGACATAAAACTATAATGCTACTTTAATTATAAACCGTACAAATTATCAAGATAAATATCAAATTTTGTATATAATTTTATGACATACCAAGAGGATCACTGGTAATTATTAAACTTGATCTTAACTTAATACTGTTAAATTATTTATGAAACACATTGTGTAGTTCTGATAATTTTATAAGTGTATTATATCAATGTTAATGTGTATTTTATTTTTTATATTACATCAGAATACATTTTTTTTGCTTCCTTTTCAGTACATTAATAATTTTTTTTTTAAAAAAACTATCTTCAATTTTCGACTTCTTGATAAGCTCGCGCCCCCTAGTAGGGTTATCACCCCCCTTAGGGGGCACTCCCCATAGTTTGAGAAACACTGTAGTAAGGTGTTTAAAGGCAATATTCGCAGAATTCATTGCATGTCGTATACTTATATTGACCGCTGTGTGACGGGCTCACGCGTCTTTTCATTAACATGTCCTTTGGGTTCTTTGGGGCCAGAATTAATGGCAACTCTTTTCCAACCAAATCCAAGAAGTGAAGCGTGAAGGAAAGATGAAAATTAGGAAGCTTTTAAATATCAAAAGTTAGAGTAAGTGGAGTAGCAATTTGAGGAATGTAAAGATAATCCGTGGCTCAGCGTTAAGTGACAGCAAACAGAAATTATGCGTGATAGAGAACCTATAAGTCAAGGTGCATACCATTGCACTCCCGGAAATACGCAACTTCATCTAGGATTATTGGGATCGCTACTTCAGACTACATTAAAGGTAGGAGTGACTATTTAATATTCGGATCTGTGATAGTCTAGGAATAGAGCTTAGGCGAGTTAGTTTTGATAGTGATCCGGGTTACGTTATTTTGGAATTTTATATATTGTGTGTTTAGCCACCGTAGATTCTCTCACATATATTATTATTATCTAATTTGTTTAAGTTAAAGATCTTAATAAAGTCATATTAAGATCATGTCTGCTTCCAGTTCTTTCGTTATTCCCACACCTCCCGCTGATAATCATGGAGAAGGGCACCCGAGAGGGGGGCGCCCTTACAGCTGTATACATAGCCACCAACTAAAAAACCAGTAAAAACTATTACATCAAAGATTTTTTATAAATCGTACTGAAAACCACTTTATTAATTATTGCATTAACGAATTTTCTTTGCCTCTTACTTAATAAATTTAAGTTTTCAAGGTTGTGAACTATAGCTATATTTATTTTAATTTCATCTCCTTTGCGTACTAAGATATTTTTCAGCAGTAAGCAGGGGTGAAAAAGTGTATTTTCATGATTTTAAAACAAAATTTTTTAAGAGAAATTGGCCTTTAACACTGATTGCTTCGCCTGTACTTGATTGCAGAGGTTTCCCAACTAAAAAGTAGCACATTAATAATATGACCATTTTTTTTTACAATGTAAAGGAGGACGAAAAATTTAAGAAAAAATTACAACTTAAATATATGAAACGTTTTATTAATTCAAATAAAAATACGCTAATTACGCTTACATTCCTTTTAATTATTTTCTCAAACGAGTATTTTTCTATTGAATGAATTTCTTTTGTCAACATATAATTTTCTAATATATCGGAAATTTCGGGGTAAAAAATGTCCTTCATACTGAATTTTACGGTAAGCACTGTAGCTAAAATATTAACATTCAATATTGATTTCTCCCTAGTCCAAAAATTAACAATTGAAAAAACCCTTTCCACTGCTACATTAGTTCCAGTGTTGAACAACGCAAATTCAACAAGAATAACTGAATTTTCATATGGAGAGAATGAGTTCATTTTTGAAATGGTTAAATATTTCCACCCATCTGTTATCAAATTCACACGCTGATTTTTCCACTATGTGTTCTAATTTATCAAAATTCAAATATACATTCAGTCTTCTAATTTCTTCAAACAGACAATTGTCATTGATTTTAATATCAGGACTTTCTCTTTTGATAAAAACTTAACACAATTTTCTATATCTACCCAATTTACTAAATATGAAGTCAAAAAACACCATTGAAAACTGTTATTTCCTGTGATATTTGTTTCAGACCATTCTTCGACATTTTGGAAACACACATGTTTGGTTCATCTCTGAATACACAGATTAACAGATCAGTTTTAAAATATTGAAAAGGAGGACACTTTTCGAGGAAGGACAGAACTTATAAAAGGAGGACTGTCCTCCCTAAAGGAGGACCTCCCTAAAGGAGGAGGGTTGGACACCTTAATATTAACGGATATTTTTGTTACACAAACTGATTATCAAAGAAAGTTTTCTAGTTTTTTGTACCTCGCACTTCCGAAACTGTTTAGTATTCGCATAATTTACAATATTCTAAAAATTCAAAACTTCACAAGGAAATAGGTCGTTCTTTGCGTCGTTTTCAATATAATTCGTAAGAACAAACTGAAAAAAGATCCATATATCCATATAGATAACTTATCTTGAAATTTTGAGGTAATCATCAACTCATACATGTTCAGTACAATTCAAACGAAACTTATATTTTCTTCTCTACACTCGCAGGTGTAGATGACCTGATCGGTTACGAGTAAGATGAATTCTACAAACGCCGTCATCTCTTTTGTCTCACTTATATCATAACGCATTTCTGCCTGCAAATTGTTTCATGTTTACGACATCTCCACAGAATAGAACAAAGCACTTCACTTTACTTTTCTTGAAAAAAGAGGGGAGGGAATAATGGGGGTGAGAGATGGATCGTGCGAATAAAGGAAATTCTTCTAAGGGAGAAAGGCTTTATGGAAAGAAAATTCGAAAGAAGAGTGGATTAGTGATTGCGGGCCGTTGCCGTTTGTACGCTTCGGCGGTTTCTCTGAGAAAAAAAGTTGTTGTTGTTGTTGACCGGAGTATTGACTGTTAAAAATAAGTATTCTATTGAAGAAAGAGGGAAAGGGGGAGATCAAAAATTGTGTATTTATATAAAAGGCGAAAGTGTGTTCGGTTTTAAAGCGACTGTATATTCATCCCAACTGGTTGGTAACGCTTCGAAATGTATCGCCCAGTAAGTTCACTTCCTTTGTTGTTTAGGAAAATGAATATTTTACTATACAGAAATTATTAATCTTTAATATACATAAAATTAATTTTGTAAGAATTAATTAAATTTTTTTTATATTTGTATGAATAGTGTTAAATATCTTATTTTAAAAGTAAAATTCCCTTTTTTTTAAATTTTTAATTAAATTATTCTTTTTAAAAAGTTAATGTGCCAATCAATCTAGTTTGCTTTGTCACAATTGTTATCGATGTTTTTCAATTCTTCACTATCGTTTCAATACGGTGATTGACTACGTTCGGAACTGTGAAATAAGAAGAAGTAAAACAAAAATTTTATCAGTGGTATTTATAAAATATCAAGTGTACAGAGAGAGAGAAAGAAAATATTAAACTCACTTTTTGAACTTCACTTTACAGCTTTATATTAAGGCCTTTTTTAATGTCTGTACAGTAAGATATTTTTACTCTAAATTATTTGTTAGTTTTTTTTTGCATTACTTACATTAGATTTTATATCGTGAATGATACTTTAAAAAAATAGATAAATTCAAATCAATTTTTTTATTACGCATATTTTTAGTGGGAGGAACAAGATTGCTTTTTATAAAGTTTAGAATTATTATCTATGGATCCAACTTCATAATAATAAAAGGGTTATTCTGAAAATATTGAGATACATCTAGGTTTTTAAAGTTATACTTACAAAATTTTAGGAGTGTTCACAGTAGTCTCCTCCAGCATCAATGCACTTTTGGAGACTAATTTTCCACAGATTAAATGCTTCAAACCCTTTATTTCTTGGAATTGACGGGAAAAAATGCATTTGTAGCCAAATAAGTCTCTTATTCTTAATGAAAACGACGTCCACGTAAGCTCTTTTTTGGATTAATAAATAACCAAGATTCACACATAACGAGATCCAGAGAATAAGGTGGGTGTTCTATCACTTTGCTTTTGTTTAAGGAACTCAACTGTTAATTCGGTTATATGGGAAGATGCATTGTCATGGTGAAGCATTTGTCCCTTAACGTTCACATCTTGGAGAATTTCTAGAAGACATTTTGTGGTATACCAGTTTGCTGTTATTGTCTTTTGTCCTTCCAACTTGATAGCTTTGACCAATCCAGTACTTCTGAAGAAAACGGCATGTATTATTTTTTTCATTGCTCGTTGTCTTTTCACCATTGTTGGCGTGGGATCGTGTTCAAAGACTCGTACTTTGCTTTCTTGACGTGTTGGAACGTCAAAAAATGATATGTACATTTCATCACTAGTTACAATTTTAAAAATGATGTGGTGGCAACCATGAATTAGAAATTTAAGAGTTTCTTATCCTGAAGAGAATTGTGACCTCTTCAAAAATATTTAAGCTATCTGAATACAGGGCACTACCTGGAGGTTCACCAACAAATGGTAATTGCAGCCGTTGAACGCATTCGTCTTGATTTAATCCCGCTTTAAAATCATAGAAAATCATAGCGCGATAATGTTCTCGCGTCAACTCCATTTGCTTTTCTGTTTAAAATTTATTCTACGCTAAAAACCTTGAAGTAAGCAAGTAATAAATCTTCTGCTGCGTTAAAATACTTTGTATTTTCAAATTAAACCGTGAATTTTTTTTTGTATCTTTTCGTCTGTATGTATCTCAAAAATTTCAGAGTTACCCTTGTATTTGATAATTTATTGAAACTGAATTTTTTTTAAAAATATTATTCTGTTTTATTTCACATTTGCTCGAATGATTTTTCGCAAAATAAGGACCCAAAAAATCAAAATTAAATACTAAGATAGAATCTCTTTACAAATTTCATTCTGATGTTTCTTTATAAAATTTTTGGCTTACCTTTTTTTCATCTCTGCAGGTTTTAAATATTCCATTTTTAAAGTAGACAAAATATTAATTCGTGTTCTTCAAATATAATTATGTTAATGCATATCATTCTTTCAGTTAACTTGTTACTGAAACCTTTTCCGGTATATTTTATGAATGATTTAAGAAAATTCATTCTCTTTTTAAGTCAATACTTCCTAATTTTTTTCTGTATTTTAACTTAGATTCAAAGAGTCCGTTATTAACAAAGCGTAAAATTCTTTTATGTTACTAGTAATAATATAAATGTATAAAACATTTTATTTTCTCAAGAAATAAAATTGAAATATATTGGTATAAAGTAATAGATATTTTAAATTAAAACCTTTGAAATAGATCAAAATATAATTAAATTTAATATTATATATAGGAGTAAAAAAAAAATGTGCGTTTGTCGTTGTATCATTTTATGTTGCTGCATTTCATTTCACTTCAGTTAAAAATTTAAAACATTTCAATACTAATTTGAATCCCTAATTCAATCACAATTGAATCTATTTTTTTCATATATATCAAATTTACATGAATGTAATTTGAATTCCGTCAACTAAAAATAATGTTTCTAAGGGAAAAAAATCGAAACAAATTTACAATGTCCTCAATCATATACCGTACTTACTCGAATCTAAACCGCCATAGATTCTAAGCCGCACCTCCCGACAAGTTTTAGTTAAAAGGAAAACTAGTGTAAAATAGATTATTGATATCTAATCTTACAAAACTAAAATAAATTTAAAATGTGAACAAATAAGAAGTGAATAATTAGTTATTTTACCCGAATTATAAATATTTAAGGTATCCGACTACTTGCGATGCATATTTTTTTTGAGGTTTTTAGATTTATTTAGTACATTTAATTTAGGGCTTTTGGCGACGGAAATTTTGAACCATGGAAACGTGGCTAAAATTAAGTAGAGATAAATAAATTATAACTACTAAAATGGGAAAAAATGGATAAAAATTGACGAAAAATTACATAAACGGAGCCCGCTCTGTACAAATAGTAAATGAACAATTCTCAATATTTCAACTTTGTAGTATTACTTTGCTATTCCTTTTTGAAATTACCTTCAGGATAAGAAATATTTTCATTTTTACGAAAACTAGACCACTTTATCTTAGCTATTATATGAAAATGCTTAAAAAAAAACAGTGATTATATTCCCATGAAGAACTGTAAATTTTAGAATAAAACAGTGATTGGTAAAAATTTGAAGGTTAAAATACTTCTATTGTTATACAGAACATATACACAAAATTTCAGCAAATTATTTTAAAATTTTTTTGAGCAATCGCTGTCCCTGTTTCAGCTTAAAAAAACACTCTTCGAGAAAAACGCTTTTTAAAGTTTGACATCTTATGTAGCGTTATGGCATCTGCTTTTACTAAAACACTTGTAGTTTTTGTTCTATTCAATGGGAAATGAAAAACTTGATATTTTTATAATGCTAATATGTCCATAAAATAAAATCATAAAAAAATTTGTCAATTTTTTTTAAAAAATCATGATTTTAGGGTTGTCGGATACCTTAAAAACATCGTGAACCTGTAATTTCTCTAATTGCTCCATCCAAAGAGTTTTTTTCTTTCGATTCTGAACCACACCTAGTAGCTTTAACATTGGAAAAAGGTGCGGCTTAGATTCGAATAAATACGGTAATTACTTTACCCCTATTGTTTAATGAAAAAAATATAACTGTTCTAAAGAGCATATTTTTTAATAATATATAAACTTTTTACATATATAAATGTAAGAGTACCTTCTAATCTTAAATTTTATCTAGCATTCTTGAAATTTTCGAATTCTGATAACAAAATTAATGAACAATTTGTTTTTTAGATACTATCATTTTTCTTAATTGCTGCAGTATGCGCTCAGACATCTGTAAGAAATTATCCAAGGTATTTCGTTCCTGGTCAAGTGATTCTTGTAAGGCCTGGGGCTTCCGTTAGAGTTGGAAATCAAATGCCACCTCATCATGAACCGGATGCTATATTAATCAATGTTCCTGGCAATTATCCTGGAGGACCTGGGGCTCCACCTAGCAATTATCCTGGAGGATCTGGGGCCCCACCTGGCGGACCCGGTGTCTTTGGTCAACCAGGAGGTCCTGGAGTTTTTGGTCAACCTGGAGGACCTGGTGTTTTTGGCCAGCCGGGTGGTCCTGGAGTCTTCGGACAGCCCGGTGGTCCTGGTGTCTTCGGTCAGCCCGGTAATCCTGGAGTCTTTGGTCAACCAGGAGGCCCTGGTGTCTTTGGTCAACCTGGAGGACCTGGTGTCTTTGGTCAACCTGGAGGACCTGGTGTCTTTGGTCAACCTGGAGGACCTGGTGTTTTTGGTCAGCCTGGTGGTCCTGGAGTCTTCGGTCAACCTGGTGTTCCTGGAGTCTTTGGTCAGCCCGGTGGACCTGGTGTCTTTGGTCAACCTGGAGGGCCTGGTGTTTTTGGACAGCCAGGTGGACCTGGTATCTTTGGGCAACCTGGAGGACCTGGAGTTTACGGTCATCCTCAACCCGGCTTTGTACCAGCAAATGGTGGAGGAAATCATGTACCACCAGCAGGAGGATTTGGACCAGGTAAATGCACTATTTGAAATCTGAATATTCGTGACAATATATTTATGCCCTCCTGTATAAAAAGCAATGTTCTTAGCATTTTTTTATAAGTAGTGGTTTTAGGGAGCAGTACTTTTTTTTAACAAAAAATATTTGTGTTTTCATTTCTTAGACTTTTATAAAATTCCTGAAGTCAAGAGGTGTATTTCGAAATTCTGTATTTATACTCTTTCCGGGAAAATTAAATTAAACTCATAGCTGCATGTATTCTAATATATCGTCATCAGTACTTAAATTATTGGAAATTACGTAATTATTTCTAATAGCTATTATAACTTACCTCTTTAAATCAGTGCTTCTCAAACTCAATATTTGTGACCCAATTTTCAATCTTAATTTTCATCGCCCCCCCATATAATAACAATGTATTGAATTTAACAATAATGTACTTTGACGCTAAAGGTGCATAATACGTCTTTAATTATAAACCGTTCAAATTATCAAGAAAAGAATAAAACTTTGTATATGACAAGCCTATTGGTTCACTAATAAGTATTAAACTTGTTCTTAGTTTAGTATTGATGAATTAATGGTGAAATATACATTGAGTGTGTGTGTGTGTAGTACTGATACACTTATAAATATATTATATCATTATAAATATGTATTTTATTTTTACTACATCAGAATGTTTTTTTCTTCTGCTTCCTTTTAGTAAATTAATATATTTTAAATCTTTTATTTTCGACATGCTCACGCCCCCCTAGGGGGTGCACCCCACAGTTTGAGAAACGCTGCTTTAAAAAGAATTTTTTTTTACACAATTTGATATTCATTTAAATAATTCATTGTTGATAAAGGTGCCGGAAATCCAGGAGGAATTTACCCTAGACCAGAAGTTTCTGGAGGGGACGGCCGTGAGGTATATGATGATCCAACTGCAGACATGTTTCCACTGAAATCACCTTCCTAAAATTCATTGAGAAATGAATAGAGGTAATTTTATAGCTTTTTTTTGTCTAAATACTGACATTAGATAATAGGCTTTTAAAGAACATTATTACAAATTTGCGTGGGGTAGAAGCAACCGACGACTCCAATTATTTGGATAATATACTTATTAATGGACAAGAATGAACAGAAGGGCCGTGGGTAGCCTAGTGGATAGAGCATCGGATTCCAGACCGGAAGGCCTGGGTTCGATGCCCGTGCTACCAAATACCCTCCGAGTACACACGGAGTACGTGCTCGTTAAATCAGTGGGTCCGAAGTCTTGTGGGCTGAATTACGAGTACGGGGGACTGGAGAATATTTCCCTCCCCTTTAGTTCCATGTCTAAATTGTGAAGGTGGAGATCGGTGGTGTCACCATCTATCGTCCCTTTGGGAAATTTCGGCAAGCTAATTCGTACTATCACCTGTATGGTGCTCAAGGCCTAGGCCAACGACAGGCGTACTTCTAGTCCCTTGCCACGATGAATTTCGTGGGCCTCGTTCTGACTACGTCAGACAGATGGCATTAGCCACAACAACAACACACAAGATGAATAGATGACTGCACGAAGACAAATCAACTTAATTATAGAAAGAAGTGTTGTAACAGATTACTCAAAACTGTGCAAAATGCACTCGGTATAAATAAAATTTACCACGTTTCATAAGCGACTCTCTAGAACAGTTCCAATCGCAGGAACTCAGACAAAGTCTCTCTCTCTCTTATCGCAGTCAACGTACAAACAAATTCTGATATCGACTGTGTTCTCTTCTGAACCCCCCCCCCGACCATTGTTTCGAAAGTCTTTTACATAGCATGAAGTTTCTAGAAGGGTCGATTCTAGAGCTTTCTCGAAGATTCCTTGGTGATGTCATATTTTTTGCTAAGTTTTTTGCCAAGGGCGATAAAGTCACGAATCTGGTAATCTTTGTCACATCATTTGATTCTCATAACCTTAATGTGAAAAGCGAACTTTGTTTTAAAAACTCAATTTTCCACAACGACAGTGTTATTGCAGGAAAATTAACATACAATGTATGCTATAATATTACAAAGGCAGGTAAAAGAATAAGAAAAGAAATAAAATTCCCATGATTTTATTTCGCATTTAAATTAAAATTCCTGTAATGTGAGTCACAAATTGGAATGAGAAAATATTGTTAAAAAAAGTATTTTAGGGTTAACATTTCATTGAAAGTTATTTCCTTTTCTGTCTAGTAGCTTCTTTATAGTATATTTTTAATACATCACTTACGAAATCAGAATTTTCCTAGTGTGATTCTAGTTTTTTTAAATACTTATGTTTCCGAAGAATATAAATTAAGAACATTTTTAAAAATTTCTAAATGCTCTTTTAAACGAAAAATTTCTTAAAACATTTGATATTAATAATGATACGAATTGTTATAATTAACTTATACGATTGTTTTACTTTTTTTCACAATAATATTACTACATCTATTTTCAATTCTTCTATTATGATTCTTAAATAACTGAGATAAGTTAAAGTTGATGGAAGAAAACTTGTAATTTAAAGCTTAAAAAGTTTTAAATTTCCCCAAATGGAATAATTCATTCAATAAAATCACAGAGAGGGAAAAACATAAATAAGACAATAATTTCACTCAATTAGTGACTATTAATTAGCACTTAAACATATTTAGTTCCAGCTATAAGTACAATTGAAAATTATTCTGATTTTTATTAATAATGTAAAGAAAAAAATAATCACTAGATATAGGAATGAAACTCGTTTGCAAGGAAAATGAAAAGAAGAAGAAAGGAAACAGTTGGAATTTTTTTTTAATAATCGCGTTGTTGTGTTGTTGCTCATCTCCGTGTCTGGCAAAGCTAGATCAAGTCTATGATCTCATTCACTCTCAAAAAATCCAACACCATTAGATTGTCTACGTAAAGATCTTGTTTTGAAACCCCCAGCCAGTCAAGAATGTGTTCTGGAGATGCCTGGCAGGCAGAACTCCTTACACAAGTTGGAAAAACTTTGTTTCTATCTCTAAAAGTCAAAGTTTGGAGGGGGCCACTTCGGAAACGAGTCAGAATAGTTTGCTCCTGCCTGGTGCATCGAAGCAAAAGAGAGCCACCAGGTTGTTTAGCCTCATACCAGTGATGAGCAAAAGGAACAGTTGATTGCTTGCTGTTGATGTAGGTGCAGTGCAGTTCTGGATAGGCGAGAACGGCCGAGTTCATAGTGTGTTGAGCTGCACCATCTTTTGCTAGGGAGTCAGCAATCTCATTGCCCGCGATATTAACGTGCGAAGGGACCCATTGTAGATGGATCTCGCGAAAAGAAGAAAGACGTTTTAGTTTCTCCAAAATATCCACTCCTGCGTTATCACCCACCTTGTGCCATTTAGAAAGATGATGAATGGCACTTCGACTGTCAGATAATATCCAGATACTGTTCGAACCAGGAATTGAGAGTGCCTCTTTAAGGGCTGTATCAATAGCAATAATAAGCGTAAAACATTGTTTTGCTATTAATTTTGTTTGAAATCCTATTGAATCTATTCAGGACCGATCTACCGATCCTAGGATGTCGGCCGCCCACGTGCAAAGATTTAATGTGCCACCCCTCTAGAGAATTTTTCATATTTTAATTAACCTCAACGTTATAAATTCATCCAATTGTTCAAGAGTGAAATGTAAAACAGTAATAAAAATGCAAATAGACACAAAAATCACTTCTTTCGTCTACCTAGTTTTTCTAAATTGTAAGACAATTATACAATTGAAAATTTTTAACTACCCCAAATGCATATTGAATTTAAACAGTCCTATGCCTTAGGTAATACAGTCGAAACTCTATACAACGAATCAGCATTTAAATATGGTTTCCGACTGAGAAACTGCTGAGTAACTTTCCTTTTATACAGAGTTTTAGATAGCGTTTCTCTTTCTTGAATCATTCAATTGCGCTTAAATACCAGTAGTTTATACATACAGTCGAACCTCTATATTACGAATTTTTCTACATAGTGAACTTTTTCCTGGTACTTTGAACATTTCACGATTTTCTTCGTAAAATAACCTCTCTATAGTGAAGTGCATTTTCTATAGAACGAACTTTTTCTTTTGTGATTCAATTTTTGTTTTCCCTTTTTTTAAAAGTATTTCTGAAAAAATTTCAAGTTATTCTCTCTTTAACGCATTTTATGGTGGTCTTAAATCATTGAACTGGTGTTATTAGATCCTAACTCGCCGAGAGCAATCGAGTTCTGGACGTTTCATCCAAGAAGTGCAACCTGTAACCCCCATTGTCCAGTTCCCTAGAAACATCTTCGATATCCTCTTTCACCCTTAGTGGAGTTGTCCTGAGTCCCAATTATAAAATAATGTATATTTAATATTACTTGTATGCTTTAAAAAATTAAATGTCCTTAAAATTCATTAATTTTAGTTTAAAAATATTTTCTTAGCATTGAAAATACAGTGAATTTTTCGACATTGTTTTTTCTTGTTTTCCTTGCAGTTTTTCTTTCTTTTTTTTTGATGGGTAAGATATATAAAATAAGCATATATTAATTTTAAAAAAAAGTGTGAATAATTACTTTTTTAATATATAGAGTTTATCAATTTAAAATTTATTTTATGTGGTTTACAAAGTATATTAAAAGATGAACCACTATGTAACGAATTTTACATGTAACGAACTTTTTCCGGGATTTAGCGACTTTGTTATATTAAGGTCCGACTGCATTAACCAAATTAGATATTTTCGTAAAGAAACTTTCACGAAATTCACTTTTTTGAGATGCCTTTGTTAAGCATCAATCTACAGTGCGTCGCCAGTGCCGCTGATAACCTTTCCTATTGCGGTATTGCCGGTTTTGTCACGAATTCTACAATAAAATAAAGGATGTGTGTAAAGAGTAGACGTTAATGGATTATGGACCAACACACTGCGCACTAACATTCTTTTTGTTTTTAAACTATGCTATTTTATCGAGAAATCGGGACTTTTTTTATTTTTCAATAACTATTTAAAACTCAGCATATTCATTTCGACTTATAAGTTTTCTTTTGAGAAATTCGTAAGAAATGTTGCTTGATTGATAGAATTAGATGCGAGTGCCCTTTGTTTGAGCCACTACGTGCTGCACACCTGCTAGGATCAGACTCTGAATTGATTTGAGTTGAAAGCTTCAGAAATCAAAGTTAATTTTCGATTATAGATAGTGTTCGGAACTGATACTTTATCTGGAGTTTATTTTATAATTAAATCTTTCAATTTCAAAACAAAGAGTTTACTTATAAGTCAATTCATTCAATCAAATAATAACATTCGGAAAGCATGCATCTAATGTAGTTTTTAGCTTTATTTACTTAGTTCAGAGAAGCTACATTTACTTGGTGGTCTTTATCGCGAATTCGTGGCCATCGTTGCTGCTATGAGTTCAAGGTCGAGTAAAAATCCTCTGTATTAACAGGCTAATGGACGTTAAATGCTTCGACGTTCAAAATCCTAACGTGGCTTGAAAGTTTGAATTACCAGCTCAGGTGACGTTCTCGTCACTAGACCAAAATTCAAAATTACGAATCCTTCGTTTTGCTTCAGAGTATTACGTCAAGAAACAATCGACACAAATCAGCTAATTCCGATTACATGCAACAAAAAGAAATTTAGTATAATTTGAAACCTGTTTTAACCTAATCTTAGCTATCTCATTAATCTTAAAGGTTTACTATATTAAACATCCGCAATAAATCTTTGGCATCAATCTCAAGAACTTATTAAATGCTTCGAATACAACTTCATTTCAAACGATGCATTAGTTCTTTTAAGTGATACATTACTGTAAAACCAGTTTCACTGCAAATGCTGTAACATGGTAGAGAAACAGTACGACAGTGATTTATAATTTTTCTTTATTTATAGTGATACTTAGCATAACGAGCAAAACGAATTATAAAGAATGTAAAAATGACTCACTTAACGAGCAACGTTTTGCATAACAAGTATAGATGCTTTGCATGAAAAAGTGATACATCTTCTTCTCTGTATATGAGTGAGTGAGTGAATATTAACGTCGCACTGTTCAGCTACACGAGGGCTTTTGGTGACGGACCACGTAATTTTGAACCATGGTCAAGTGACGTGGACGACACCTGGGATGACACCTCTCTCCTAACTACCACACCACACCAACGGGAGGACGTTTGAGCCCTCTACAGATTTAACGTGCATCGTTCCCCTACACGGAGGGTCTTTAGTGGTACTGGATTCGAACTCGTGAAAGGTCAGCCACGGTCCGATACCTTGACCACTCGGTTAACGCGGCCTTTTTGTCTATGAGAAGGGCTGAAGGAGACAATCCAGATTAGACGCAGGCCGCGTTGTAGTAAAGGGAAAGGGGTACATGGAACCGAAGATCCTGAAGCCGAAATCTAAAGATGTGGCAAGTGAGGAGGAGCAATTCGTTCGACTGACTTCAGACACTGTAAAGTTGAGAATCAACAAAACAATTTAAAGCTAAAAGAGGAAAACAAGAAATGAGCTAAATTTACAAGGATTACTTGGCAACTATCTGGGAAATCATTTATGTGTTTTTAAGACAGTCGTTATGATTTCAGAGGCAGAGACCATGTATCATCTAAGATAGGGCTACTCAACCTTTTCTTCGGATGGGCCACATACATATGTCAGCTATTTCACGAGGGTCGCAACATTAGGATAAATTGGGGAGGGGGAAGGAAATGCTTTATAAGACTAAGATAACATTAGAAATTTAAAATGTGGAAAATTGATCAAGATATTATAAATCCTATTTTGATTTTTTCAATTATTATTTTTTATATTCTCAATTTTTGTCATTAACACTAAATTAGAAGCATTTAAGAAACACTCCTTCGCAATTTCTGCATCAGTAAACGGTTTCATATGAATAACAATGATGTAACGATTTCATAGGGTGCCTTTATTATCGCTGTGACATTATCACTGACAAAACACTTTTTTGCTGTTGTAACGATTATTCAAGAAAGCCTGTTTATCACCTCTTGAAAGAGATATTCGAGGAAAAATGCCATTGAATGATTCCTATGATTTATTGATGATTTATTGGTATTTTTAAAATACTTTCGTGACAAATCAAACAATTACTGATCCATGTTTGTTTCTCACTACAAGATAGTCAACCACCCAATCGTCTTGAAACGATATAAGAATATTTTTAGCTTGTAAGATATGAAAGATAGTTAAAAATTAGTTCCCCTCATAAAATGGTCGCAACTCCACTGTGTTGTCTGCTATCACTAACCGTAACTGTTCCAAATGGGAAAAGAATACCCAATTCGTACCCGTACGATACCGACATCAAAAAGCAAAACTAATATATTTGATTCCTTGACAAAGAATTTCCCACCAAAATTTTAATACAATTTTTTTAAATAAGTAAATTTCTCAGAGCAATGGACCATGACCGGGCCTCTTTAAAAGGCTTGGTGGACCACGTGCGGCCCGCGGGGGGGGGAAGGTTGAGTATCACTGATCTAAGAGCTCATGAATTTACTTTACGCTTCAGTTTGTTTGAGGGATAGGTAACATCAACTTCTGATGGAATAAAAAAAAATGTTGAAAACATGTGAAACAGTTGCATTATACATATTGAGAAGCATTACCCTAATGAAGTAGTCGCAGGTTCGAAACCTACTGTCACTGATGATCCTCCGTGTAAAGGGGAGGATTTACGTTAAATCCGCTGAGGCTGCCACAGCTCAGGTGTCGCCCTCGTATCTTTACCGATTTTAAAATTACGAGGTCCCTCGCCAATAGCCCTCTTATTTTTTCAGAGAACAAAGTAAATTAAAATCAAGTCAAATATTCTCAAGTCTTTCCTTGGACTTATAATTATAAAGTCTTGTGTTCTATATTCTAGAGAACAAAACCATTTATATCGGACGAATTCATATCTTATACAGTTGTTTCAGCTAGCTATACAATTTTTTTAAGAATAAAAAGAATCTTTCTCTCTCGGGATCTTAGAAATTTTCTCTTGTGGAAAATATTCACATTTCTTCCCCCAAATTCCAGAATCTTTTCTTCCTTATTTAGCTTTTGTGTCTATTTTCGTTCTGTAATTTTTATATATAATATGAAGAATTAATTATATCTGTTTTAGAGAGTTTTTAAAATCTTAAATTATTTTGGATGCAGGTAACTCTAGTTTGAGTTGCTAGTTACAAAATAACTCAAAAGTAATCCATCAAATGTAAAATAACGTAAATATAAATCACTCGCCATTACCCTCCCGCTTCGCCGGGTTTTTCATGATGTACAAATATATACCATTTAATTGTTCGAATTTAATGAAAAACATTCTTATAAATCTCACCTCTTGATTTTAAAAGATACTGACTTGAATTTGTAAAACTGACGTAGAATGACCTTTTATGCTCCCTCAACCCCCTCCTTTAAAGTGGATTTCCGCAAAACTCATTTTTAATGGATCTCTAAACAAAATAAACATGCGTGCCAAATTTAAAGCCTCAATCTAATAGTTAAAAAAACGGAAATTTTTTTATCGATAAGTCTCGTAACCCTCTTTGAAGAACGATTTCCCAGAAACCCGTTCTTAGCGGATTTCAATTCAACAAGAAAAATACACGAATACCAAATTTTATTACAGTAGGTCTAGCTGTTCAAAAAAGGGTTTTTTAAAATCTGAACGCCCCAGTAACTCCTCGCCCCCTCCCTTATAAAAGTCGCTTTCCGTAAAATCAGCTCTTAGCGGATCTCTATTAATCGAAAGAAACATTCTTACCAAATTTCAAGTATGTGAATCTAGTAGTTCAAAAACAGGAATTGGTTTTCCCCCATCTATAATGCCCCTCCTTAAGCCTTCACAATTCTCCTTGAGGGTCAGTTTTCGCAAAACCCCTTTTGTAGTGGACCTGTAATCCTTGACAGGAATGTGCCTACCAAATTTTAAGTTTGTTGGTCCAACAGTTTAAATGTGTGAATATTTATAACGCCCCTTAAGCTCTCGCAACACTCCTTGCATATCGATTTTTGAAAAATCCGTTCTCAGCGGATCTCTACTCCATGAAAGGAACACTCCTACCAAATTTCAAGTCTGTACCGGAGATATCGGAATGTGGGATTGAGTGGATGAGTGAGTCGCTTTCCCCCTTTACATACTTTGATAGTCGCTCATCCGGTATAGTGGTTAGTGGCCTAAGTCTGTACCGTTGGGTCTGGGTTCGAATCCCGGAAAAGGTACTTATATTTGTAAATGTAAAGTGCCTTCGCGACATGGGGGGTACTCTAAATAGTCGTCGAGCCGCAAGTTCTCTCGTGGGGTTGGTGGAAGGGGAAGTGAAGTGGGAGGCCCCTGACACACCAGGGTGTTCTCCCTCAAAATTGGGATGGAAACGAGTCAAATCGCACTTTTACCTGCATGGTGCTCAAAGCTATGGATAACGACAAGCGTATATGTAGTCCTTTGCCGTGATGAATTTCACAGGCCTTGATCTGATGTTACTGTCGATCAGGTGGCATAAGTAAAAACAACATATATAGATTAATTATAAAATATAAACAAATGTAAATCCAAAAATGTGAAAAAACAATATTATTCTTAGTGATAAATTGTATATGAGGAAAAAAATCATTATGTTTCAATGTCAGTTAATTTCTAATACCTTATGTAATGGATTTGTATCTTTTGCAGATTTGAAAAAGTGCCACATTTGCCAAGAGATATGGACGGAATGCCGGAGTTTCGCACATCTGTTATGAATAACTATCTTTTATACTTTTATTATTTTTTTAATCTTATTAAAGTTGTGTAAATATCTAGTTTTACTTGTTTTTAGAATAATAATTACGAGTTCTCCAACACTGATACATTAATACATAAACAAAGTAAAATGCACTGATTGATTGATTTACAGGTAAAATATTTTTAACAAGAATTAAAATAAATAAATACAAACATTCTGTAGATTAGAACAAATGATATGTATATCCAAAAGGTAAACAAATATAAAAAACTTTTTTGATACAGAAAATCTAAATTTAATTCCTACGAGAACTTTTTTTCTGCGCTTACTCAACAAAAGATTCAAGTCTGTGATTTTTTAAAAAAAAATGGGGTACAATGAATTAAAAAATTACAACCATTTTTTTTTTTTGCGCGCGAATTTTTTTTTTAATTTTTCCTAATTACAATTACAATTACATTAATAAAAGTATTTATTTAGTTAAGGTATCCGATTATGTTCGGAACCGTGATTTTGTAAAAGCGTATACATGAATAATATTTGTTTCGTTTTAAATCATGAATATAATCCAATAAAATGCACGTGGAATTAAAAACAGGAGGTCAGATATTCTTTTCGCGCCAATTTTTCAAAAAGCAAGCATTTTAATAATTCTAGGAACTTGGTTACATCCAAATGATATTTTCACAATTCCCAATAAGAATATATTCCGAATTGATAGAGAAATCAAAAGAGGAGGAGGGCTAATGATAGTTTTAAATAAAGATATTAGCGCAATAAAAATATTCTCAGAAATTAGTGAAGACTTAGAAATTTTAATTGTCAGAGTTCAGATAGATACAGTTCCTATCACAAATTTTAATATATACATCCCACCGGGTAACTTTAAAGACATCAATTTATCAAAAATAGCATCATATATTGATAATCACAGTTTGATATTGGGAGATTTCAATGAATCTCATGAGATATGGGGATCAAAAAATTCCAATGCTTCTGGAAAAAAGATTTTTGACTGAATTATTAAAAATGACTTAATATTTTATTAAACGATAAAAGTACAACTTATCTCCATTCATCGGGAATTTTTACATCTATAGATCTTTCTTTAGCATCTATAGATTTAAATTATGATTTATCCTGGTCCACAAATACCGATAATTTTGGAAGTGACCACTTCCCTATAATTATTAATTACCAAAGAACTAATAACTTTAAACAAGAAACAAATTTATGAATATTATTCCACAAAATTTAAATTTAAATGAAAACAAATATAGATATTATAGAAGAAATTAAAAAAGCTCAAATCTTATCTCAAGAATCAGAAGAAAAAACAGATCAGTTCAAGAGCTTCATGGTGGACAGCAGCAAGCGGACATTTGAGAGCAAAAAAGAAAAAAATCTCCTTAATAAAGCAAGAAAAAACTTAAAAGAAGAAGACTGGATAAAATATAAAGAAGTAAGCGCAAAACTTAAGCGAACAATCAAAGTCTGTAAAGAAAACTTTTGGCACAAGACATGTGAAAAAATCTCTTCTAAAGTTCTTTTTAAAATAATCCGGATAATCAAAAATTGAACAAATCATAACTATTCTTCACGTAATATTATTGAGAATAACGGAACCATATCAACAAATGAACAATCCCAAGCACAGACTGTTTTTTACAATATTACGCAAAACAAAAAACAAGGATAGTATTCCAAATATCTCTATTCCGGACAATAGTCAAGATATTAATAAACTTTTCTCTTTAAAAGAATTAAAAATAGCAATATCTCATCAAAAGAACAGCAGTCCATTGCATGATAAAATTTCTCTCCAACAATAAACCATCTCCCCATCTCAAAGCAATAAATCTCCTCCTGAAATCCTTTAATGACAGTTGGTCTTCGAGTCAAATTCCAAAAGATTGGACTCACGCAATTATTCTACCTTTCATAAAACCTCACAAAAATCCCAAGGAAGTTTCGTCATACCGTCCTATATCTCTTACTTCAGTAATTGCCAAATTATTAGAAAGAATGATTCTGCATAGAATGTTAGATTTCAGTTTTCAAAATAAAATTTTTCATGTTAATCATCATGGTTTTTAACCTCACAGAAGCAGCATTAATACATTACTACTTCAATTACAACATGACATTATACTGGCTAGAGAACGCGAGGAATATTTTATTTTGGTAGCGGTAGATATTAAAGCAGCATATGGCTCAGTGTGACCAAGTGGTCTTGTTTCTAAATTAAACAAAGTTGGATATTCTGGTAGATTGCTACACGATGGATACAAAACTTCTTACATCAGAGAACAATTCAAATTAAATGGAACATTTTTTCAAAAAACGTTAAAAGTAATTATGGTGTACCCCAGGGTTGTTTCTTAAGTACTTTCCTTTTTATGATTTATATGGCAGATATTTTTTAAATTCAATACGACAGTGATCTTTTGGTTTATGCAGACGACATATTCTTATACAATAGTGGTACAAATTGGAATAAAACAATAGGCGAAATGCAAGAATCTTTAAATAAAATTTCAGTCTGGTGTAAAAAATGGAAATTAGCCACCTCTCCAGAAAAAAGCAGTCTAATCAACTTTTCCAGAAAAAGAAGCACAATACCTCCATTACTTAAAATATGCGATAAACCTATTCCCGAAGTGAAGAGTCTGAAAAAAAAAATCCTGGGTATCATCTTCGACCCCAATATCACCTGGAAAAATCATATTAATTACCTACGTCAGAAATGATTCAAATATTTAAATGCCATTAAAGCCTTATCTTCTCCGAAAAAAGGAACAAGATCTGATCATCTTTTAAGTATTATTAATGCCAAAATCCGTTCTATCTTTGACTATGGAAGTCAACTTTTTTCCTTTTCTAGCAATAGCAACAGACAGAAACTAGAACCGTTTTACAACGCTGCCTTACGTTTAGCCCTAGATCTCCCAAGAAACACCCCGTTAGATTTATTAAGAGCAGAGTCTATGAATGGAAGTATTAGTAATCGCCATAATTTCCTTTGCCAAAAATTTATAACTAAACAAATTGCATTAAAAAACTGGTCACCGAATGCAAGATTATTTTGGGATATAAATAACATTTTTTATAGATATAGAGAAAAAGAGATCAGTATTTTTCAGGATCTTCCAGATGTCATAGTACAAAATATGTTTAATGATTACATTCAGTCAAACTTTAATAAAAATATAATAGCAACAGATGGTTCAAAAAATACTAATCAAACATCAATAGGAATTTTGATCCTTAAGAAAAAAGTTCGACAAAATTTCATACTGAAAGAAATGATTTCAATTTTCACAGCTGGAGCTATAGCCATATGGACTGCGTTAAAAAATTAGGTTTCTGAAACAGAAAACTATGTCATCCTAACGGACAGCTTATCAGTTCTAAAAAGTATCCAAAATATTAATAGAAAATCCAATACGAAAATATTAAATTTAAGTTCAACTTTACATGAGTGTCTCCAAATAGCTCTATCAATTACATTCATTTGGGTACCAGCTCACAAGGGAATAGAGATTAATGAAGAAGTTGATAAATTAGCTAAAGCCTCTCCAGAGCCGTGGAATATTACTCCTTGGATTACTTGGGAAGACCTACATACACATTTCAAAAACAATACAAAAATAAAAGCGAAGAAATATGGAAAAAGAGCAAAAGACATAAAAATTATTTTTATATTTCTCATCTTGAAAAATGGAATAGACAGGCAGCAAAAAATAGGAATACAGAAGTTTTAATCAATAAGTTGCGAGCTAAAAAATTGCCATTAAATGATATATGTATATTTCCTTTTTAAACAAACAGATTCTCCTTTGTGTTCGGATTGTCAAGTACCAGAAACTAGTGAACATTTTACATTAAACTATATCAAGTACAAATCGCAGCGTGAAATTTTGAAAAAATTTATCTCCAACCACGGAGAATGGTCTTATCCCTCAATAGCGAAATGTAAAACAATAGAGCATGTTCAAAAAGTTGAAGAATTTTTGACATCAACCAATAGATTCTAAAATTCCAACTAATAGTTTTTTAATACTCTACTTTCATCAATTTCAGTTGAAGCAGAAGGCGATAATTAAAACTACTGATGGTCAGTGCAATCACTGGCTGTACGTTACAACTTATTCGTAACTCGTATACTGATCCAAATTTTATCGGAGCATAAGGCTTTGGCCAAGTCTCCACTGTTACAGTGGTATCACTGTACTGAACTGAACTGAACTAATATTTATGATATTTAGTGTCCCTTAGATTAGAAAATGTATATAAAACTGTTTTAAGAATAGTATTCCAATAAAAAAAATTATTTAAGTACAATATTTTGACAAAAAATGAACATAGACTGACCCATTTTCAAAATATTCTCCTTTTGTGAAAAATGCTTCTATTATAATGATATTTTGCCTGCATATAGCTCAGATCTCTCTACAGAGGCTCAACTAGAATTTTTGAAATATATAACTTAAAAGTTAGTTTATCCATGCTTTACGACAACAGAGGGGAGAAATTTTAAGAAAAAAACGACGATAATTATTTCAATGGGTTGTAACTCTGAAAATAATGTGACTTTTTCAAAAATCATAGTTGAACCTCTGTACAGAGGTCTGAGCTATATACAAGCAAAATATTATTATAATAGAAAAATTTTTCACTAAAGAAGAATATTTTGAAAAAAGGTTATTTTAAATTAATTTTTTGCCGAAATATTGTATTTAAATAATTTCTTTTGTCAAGATGTCCTTAAAACAATTTTATGCATGTATTCTAATCTAAGTGACACTAAATATCATGAAAATTATCCATTTATGCTCTTTTTAAAATCACGGTTTTGATCGTAGTCAGACAGTGACTACCTTAAACTACTTTGAAAAAATAAAATACGCATAATTCTCATACTTAAATATTAAATTCTAAATAAAACGAAAATGCATCTAATAGAAGGGGAAAAATTATACCTATAATCTTAAATCCCCTTTAATCAGTAAGGCTTCCATGACTCCATCACACTTGTGAAAAATGCAATTTTCTGTTCTATAAATTTCCAGTGATCAAATTGAAATTTAATTAGTTTATTTTATATAATTGCTGGTATTATTTTATTTCTTATATAATTAACAATTTTATCAATAAATTCACATAAAAAATCAATATATTTAATAACGAAATCAGTATAATATTTTTATACAATCGATCTAATTATAAAAAAATATGTAGACCTTTAGACACGAAATAATTATCTGCATATTTCTCGTCCAGGAAAAATTCTCAAGCGAGATTTTCAAAGAAAATAGAAACTGCTTTAGAAATCAGTGTAATAAACTCTAAACTATTCAATTTAATGTAAACCATTGGTAAAAAGGTTCAATGTTTTTTATTTAGTAATCTTTCCTTTTATATGAATAATTTTGTACATTAATAAGTTTTCGCAATTATAAGAATAAAAGTTTGGGAACTACAAACAATATCACAAAGGTATCAAAATTAAGGAATATAAATTCCCCATCATTTCACAACCATAGTTAAACCGAAAATTTGGGCGATTATTTTTGCTTTTATAGCAAAATTACACAAAGAAAAACCGTTTGGTTTTTTGAATATAATTCATTAGGAACACTTTTTATTACTAATCTTGTGCAAAACATAATATATAAATTAAGATTAAAAAATAATACAAAAATATATTATTCATAATCATAAAATTCTCACATGTATTTATTAATCACATTCTACAGCAGTATAACATTAACGAAAACTTACGAAATATAGCCATATCAAAAACTTTGTAAATCCATGGATAAATATGGACTAGCCATTCAAGTACCTGCATGAAAAATTCTCTGGATTCAAGAGTAGAAAAAATTAAAAAGAATGCGATTTTGTAAGGTCTCATTAAATAGAATATTTTAAACACTTCAAGTTTGAAAAATTTCTTCGAGTAAAGAAAAACAAGTTTGGAATGCGTTCTATCGAGTGTCGGCAAACATCCGAGTAAATGACAAGGCCGAAAACTACAAAGGCCCGGTTGAGGATATGTTATCCTTATTTCAGGATTTTAGCTGGAATATTCCTAGAAGATCTACTTTCTGGACTCCAACTTAAATGTCTTCCCTAATAATTGCGGACAGCTCATTGATAAGCATGGTGAACGTTTTCATTAGGACATTGCCAACAGGGAAAACGGTGCCACAGGATTTGATCCGTGGCAATGATGGCTATTGTTCTACGCCAGGGGCGTAGCTACCACCGTATCAATGATACGGAGCACCCCAAGCTACAGAAGTCTCAACGTATGTGAGGGGGAAAGTTGTTAATACATTAAGAGGCCCCGAAAAGGGCGTGAAAAATTTTTGATACGGAGCCCACACACTCAGGACTAGCTACACCAGTATTGGGCGCCCATCAGAGACGCTTCACAAGGCCAAAGGAAATCCAAAATTCGAAGCAGATTTAGGTATTTCTGACATGAATTATATGTACATATACAGGCATTTTTCTAAACAATGAGTACGCATTACAAAAATATCTGTAATCAGTGGATTAAATTCATGATGGTCACATGATAACGGCAATCACGCGTTTCAATTTGATTAAAAATTGACATACTAGTTGTTCAACTTGTAAAGTTTAGATAACATTTAAAATTTGATGATTGGGTAAAGAATTCACGTGTGTTAAAATTCTTCAAATAGTTTTCAAAATTTAAAAAAAAATACTTACATATTATACGAATACTTTTAAATTAAATGCATTTTGTTTATAACTATGTGCGTTATTATATCGTTGACAAATATGTACTTTCTAAAAGAAAGTTTCTGCAAAAAGCAAACGTTGGCAACAGTGAAGCACATGAACTAATTGGTTGGAAACGCGTGATTATATTTATGATATAATTATGACGTTGCATTAATTTATGAACTGATTGGTCGAAAACACGTGGGTCAGTTCCCATGTGACTATGACGTCACATGAATTTAGTCCATTCAGCCTTTTTTTTTGTATTATTCGTGTCGGCACATCGAACTCATTATGAATTTACTACGTTCATCTCGGAAGCAGAAAAGATTTGAAAACTTGTTGCCCATCGTACGTAGACTAATATTTCTTGGGAGAGGTTATATTTTTAAAAAACATAGACAAAAACACCGAGACTTAATCTTTATGCTGAAAATTAAAAATATGTCGGTCTATGAATCCCCGAACTACATCCTTGTATACGCAAGTAATCACTGCTAATAAATCGCGTAATTTTAAGGCTTGGTTGGCATTTAATCTGACATCCTATTCTCCACATGAAGTGAATAAAGAGTTTGAAATTGAGACCCTGCGATTTCAAGCAATTCCACGTACGCAAACTAATTCTGAATTTGCACGATCCCACTATTAAATCCACGACACCATATTCCCATTTGGTTATTTTTGTTAATATAAAAATCATGAAAACACAAAATACCAAAAATCAAAATCACAAATAAATTATTTTAAGTTTTTCTCTATGTACTTTTTTTTTCTTCCAAAATTTACCCATTTAAAGGGAGCAACCATAGTTCGCTGAGAGGTCATAGTCGTTAACTCCCTGCCCAAGTATTCAAACGGAATCTTGATTCAAATTAATATTTACATTAGATAATAATAATTCTCGAGATCCACAGTTTTCACTCTGGCGTGGTGTGTAAGTAAGGAGAGTGGAGTGCAAGCTCAGGTGTCACCCATGTCATTTAATAATGGCGCATAATTGCGAGGTTCACCACCAATAGATTTCAAGTTATTTCGAAGTGTGACGATGATCAGTAAACCGACAGCTTATTTCTATCCAACACAAAACTCAGCTGACCACAACCAATAAGCCTCTATATTTTGAGTCCCGGTCGGATAAAAAGGCCGACATCTGAAACTGACTTTAGGCCTTAAAGATTCAATGTGTATCCGCCTCATGGTTTGATTTCTGAATTACATCGCACTCTGAAGAAACACGAAGGACCTCGTAATGTTGAACCGTGGTAAAATGACGAGGAAGACCCGTCCTCTCCACACCCCGCCAGCACGTGAGGGAATATTAAAGTCGCACTATTCAGCTACTCGAGGGCTTTTGGTGACGTACCTCGTCATTTTGAACCATGGAAAAGTGAGGACGATGACACCCCCCTCTCCTAGCTTCCACACCACATCAACGGGAGGAAGTTTGAGCTCTCGACAGATTTAACGTGCATCGGCCCTCTCAGCACGGTGGGTCTTCAGGTGTACCAGGCTCAAGCTCATCACACGCCGACCACGAGTCCGTTACCTTGATCACTAGGCTACCGCGGCCAGACACGAATTCGCCACCATGACCTATCGTGAACATTGTATTTATTTCAATTAAATTAAGGGATCTGTATGAAGACCATCAGTATAGCAATTTTGAACCACAGTCGAGATTGAATGGGTTGGTGTCTCACTTCCACACCATGCCCCATGAAGGCATTCAGATCCATTTAAATTTAGCATGCAATTTTCTTTACTATTCCGCGCGTGTGATGTATATACTTAACTTCCCGCTGAAAAATATTTAATTCGCGGCATCCATTATATTACTTTAGCTTGAGTCTGACACATAAGGAACGCTCTGAAATGATAGTCCTTATTCAATTCCTACTATTATATAGCTCACTATCTCTATATATTTGTCTTGTTCAAATTTTCAATCGTTAATAAAACACTTTCTATTCATCCAATCAAGTTCAAATAATTTTTTTTTAAACTTGTAGAGGGTGACACTTGATGTTGATACAGTTTTTTCAACTAAGAATTAAATTAATAACTGGTTTTTGACGCCAACTTAGATTCGTCTCCATTGTTGTAACAATGTAATATATATATATACATCTTATTCAAATTTTCAGTCGTGATAAAATACTTTCTATTCATCCATTCAAAGCAGGAATTGACTTAATTTTTTTTTATATTACTTGTTTTAATAAATTTATTCTGTCTCTTTGTAACTGTGAATTAACCTAATTAAATTTAGTAAATAAATCTGTTAAATAGGTTAAATCTGATTTCCCCATTTGATTAAATTGTCTTTTGAAATCAAAGTCATGATCTGGTTTAGTGAGAACCACCATCATAGACCCCCCATCTACACTTCATGGACCCCCAAATTATTACACATAGACCTCTTGCAGTTAGTAAGAGACCCCTGGGGTTGATATAGACCACTTTGGGAATCACTGGTCTCCATGTAAGGTAAAAAAAATAGGACATTGACTTAGAAAACTTGTAAATAAAAAGTATTCGAACACAAATTAATACTTGATTCTGATTTCGCTTTCCAACAAAGAACACCATCAAGTGTGGGTGATCGGTTAACGAACATAATCTGTTCCAAGACTGTTCGCTAACCGATCATCGATTCACCATAGACTTCTATGTGAAATCGATTAATTCGCGTTCTGGAGACACTAAAAAGTAAATGTTAAGAAATGTATAATTTCTTAGTAAGTTTTTAAAAAAATAACACATACATTTAGTCTTGCATATTAATCAGTCCTTTTCATTTTTTGCTTATGGGACGTTGAAGAACATGTCCAATGTCGATTGCTTTTCTCTCTTTTTTAGGATTTTCCGGAAGTAATTAATAGCATTGTTGTTGTAAAGATCCCCAACTCACTGACATCAGCTTGGTTTGGGTGCCATTCTAAGACCATTACTCTGACATCCGCCCACTTTTTCAAAAGATCTTTAATGGCAGATGTCGGCATTGGTCCTCTTTCGTCTTCCTCTTGTTCAGAAGGAGACACATTTCGCTGTGTTTCTTGGTGTTCTTCATTCAAAATTTCTCGGAGTTCTGTCGTCAGTTCATCTTCATGTCCCATTATGAGCTCTTCTATGTCATCCTCGTTCACCTCCAATTCCAGATATCTAGCAGTTGTCAAAGTTTCATCCATAATTTCAGGGGTGTATCTCTGATCACCTCCGAATATGTGTTCGTTGTCCAAACACAAAAAAATCTTTCTTGAAAGTGTTCGTTATCCGAACACAAAAATCTTTCGTGAAAGTGTTCGTTAACCGATCACCCACTGTATTTTATATTACTACCAATGTGAAAACAAAATCAATTTTTTTATATAAATTGTTTCATACATCACTCACATATATATAGTATTTTCACTTGACATGTTTGTACGAGTTTCGAAAGTGCCCTTCAAGATCTGCTACAGGGGACGGTTAGGTCCCCCCCCTTTGGGGTTTGGAATACGAAGTATTCATGGTGTGGCCGAAAGGCGATAGCTGAAAAAGGGGACGGAGATTCCCCCCTTTGGGGTTTAAAAAGAATTCGTTCTATGTCTGGGTGCGAAAGATAGCAGTTCTGTCCGAGTGTTGTTAGTTATAAATTAAGTGTTTTTCTTTAAAATAAACTTTTAATATTTAAATTTTAGACCCAATGTCTTTAATTTGTTTCCGTGCCCATTTATAGTAATCAAACCTTAGTATGTTCAAATGAAAAATTATGCTTGAGTGTTTATTAATGTCACAGAAAAAAGCAACATAAGGGACATTAGCGACTGACCTTGTTATTTTGAACCATTGCCAAGTGATAAGGATGACATCCAAGCCGGCAACCCACTCTCCAAACTTCCACATCATGCCAAGATGAAGACTTTCCATGGTAGATTTAACATGCTTCAGCCACTCCACACAGCAGGTCTTCAGTGACACTAGAGCTTGAATTTCTGACACATAGGCCACAAATTCATGATCATGACCATTAAGCTACTGCGGCCATGAAAAATTACATGAGGAATGATTTAAAAATTTACAGGTGCGGTATAATAAATGGATGTATTGTGATGACAGGAATTTAAATTTATGTCTTGAGAATTTAGTTTGTTGACATAAGGCAATGACACCCTAAAATAAGGATATGGAATGGATGGTTTGATCACACAAAATGCTGAAAATTATTGGTAATAAAGAAATCACAACATTTTTAAACTCAGTAAAGAGAAAAAGGGGGAAACTTGATCCATGTCTCAAACAGATGAGAACATGATAAGTATCTAACGAAAGGAAGATTTTAAGATTTATTTTTGGAGGAATTCAGGAAAATGGAATGCGGCAAAAAAGATCAAATTTCGAGCTATATCAATCACGTGAAGAATCTGATATCGTTAACTTCATCAAATTACAATGAATTAAAAGGGCACGTAACGTTGTCAGAGAATGGAAGAAGACCACACCACTAAAGTCTTCAATGCCCAACCAATTGGCCCATGGAGAGAGGGCAGACCAAATCTTAGATGCGATTGATGGCCCAGAAAAATATCTCCTAGTTTTGAGAACTAAAAATTGGAGGACACTGGCAGGAAGAAGGATTCTTGAGAAAGCCAAAGTCCACCCTGGGCTGTTGAGCCACTGAGGAAAGATAAAAAGGACAGGAAGTGAGCTGTTACCTTTCACAACAGGCTGCATGGAGTCAATCTTGAGTGAGCGAGTGTTTTATTTGTCATACTATAAAGCGACACAAAGGCTATTGGTGACGGATCTTGTAATTTTGAACCATGGTCAAGTGATGAGCATGACATACGAGCTGGTACTCAGTACTTCCACGCCCAAGCTACAGGAGGATTTTGAGTCTTGACAGATTTAATGTGCACACAGCAGGTCTTTAAGGGCACTAAGCACAAACTGACACGCTGGCCACGAGATCATGACCATAACCATTCAGCTACCATGGTCAGGGTTATTTGCAAGGAGTACTATAATTTAATTAGATTTTAGAATAAAAAATTCTTCAAGTTTCAAATAAAACTCAGCAAACATACAGTTAACTATACTACATTTAATTGAATCTAAGCCACAACCAAAATGTTTTTGGGGAAAAAATTTGGGTCACCCATTCTAAGCCGCATCCCCAATTCTCTGCATGCGTTTTTGAGAAAAAATGAAAAATTGTGTAAAAGGTTCATCAATATCCGATACTTGAGAAATTTTAAAAAACATTTTCAATGAAAAATAACAAGTAATTAATTTATTTAACCAGTGTTAAAAATCTTTCAAATGCAAACATGAATCCATAACTATTGTAACCGTCAGTATCATGTTTCGAAAATGATTCATCACTCCCATTGTCCCTGTTCCGGTGTCGCAATTTTTCCACACTATGTCATCTTCTGTTCCATTAAATCCATTCGTTACGCAACACTTTTTTAAAAAAAATGTGCTTTTATTTTTAGGAATGTAAAAGAATTATTAAAGACTTTTGAACACTTACAAGCAAAAATTATATCATTTTGTTTACGTCATGGATATAAATTTGTTTCATCTGTGTCAAATTTTCAGATGCCGCTGCTCTGTTTCCGCTTTTTTTTCGGCATATAAAATTGCTTCCCTTTTCCTACTAACATCAGAGTGACTCCTCTTGTTGCTATTATCGATATCCTTAATGTTTAGGTTATTAAAAGAAAGCATATACAAAAAAAAAATTCTTAAATGCGAGCAGACAACGATTTTTAGAATAGACTGAATACTTGAGATAAATAGAGGAATAGGATGTCAGCGATGAAAGTGACCAGAATGGACGGTTCCATTTTTCCTTTCGAAAGGGGTGGAAACTCAATTTCCCCATCCAATAAATGCTTTGCCTTCAATTATAAGCTGCACTCGATTTTTAGTAGCATTAATACTGGAAAAATAGTGCAGTTTAGATTCAAATAAATACAGGAGTTTTTTTAAAAAAATAAGACCATTAAAAAATCCACAAGCATACATTTATTTAAATATTACTTACATGTTTTAAACTTGGAAGATATTATAATATAAGCATCGGTCTTACACAAAATATTTATGAATCTCATTAAAGCAACATACTTTATACACTTAATACAAATATGTAATATGACATTATTTACAGTTTCATTCACATTTATTTTATGAAGTGAGTTTAGTTAATATTCATGTATGGCCAACATTGTAGAATGTCATTTGAAATGCAAAACATATTCTAAGCAAAATAATATACCTTAAGTATTATTGTATGGTTAGAAAAAAAAAAATTTGAGTATTACTTTTGAAATTAATATTAATAAATTTACAAAAATCACTAGGTTGAAAGTCTTGAATTTCATAGTTACAATTTTTATAAAAAAAGGTTATGAAAGATTAAAATTTAAATAAAATATATAATGGAGAGTTTTGAACAAAATAGAAAACACGCATGCATACACTCTACGAAAGGGGATAACACAATTAAAAAAAATAGTATAAAAAAAAAACAAAGGAAACAAACATCAGAAAACAAAGGAAAGAAAAGAAAAAGCACATAATTATCTGATTACAATCCCTGAAAACAATTATATATAATATGAACAAAATATTTTTCTAATATTAAAAGCAAATATTTTATGTATTGAAAAGTAAATAAATATGTAACTTTTTTTTTGAAAAGATAAGCCAGGTGAAAGATTTTGTACTAAAATTGCACTTGAGAATGAATACAGAGAAGAAAGGCAAGCCAATGAATAAGTTTTTAAAAGATAATATATTAATAAATAATTTTTAATACAAGCAAATTGAATTAATACTACATTAAAAAGTACATTATTATACACTTTAATTGCTTTAAAAAATTATAAGTAAATTTTATACAATATTTGAATACATAAATATATGTATTTTTATATACATGATAAAACTATATGAAGATATTGCTTCGAGCCCTACATCTACTTTTTACACAATATTGTCGAAGCCATGTACTATATACACAGAGTTTATGTGATTTAGAATATATATATATAAAATCTCCAGATGTCAAAAAAAATAATAAAATTACAAGAATGCAATAAAATTTTAAAATTCAATGTAAGAAACATTACAAAACATTTGAACAACAATAACAAAACAGAAATTAAAAAAAAATAATAACTTAAAATTAATTTACCTTTAAGTAATCTTAAATGGTAAACTACAACACAAGCACTATGTTTAAGTTTCTAGTGGCTTGCAACAAAATATTTTACATCACAATGGTGTTTAAAAAAAAGCAAACTAAGCAAAAAACTGCTTATTTGAAAGAAATGTAATGTGCTCTGTATTATATGCAAGTGATTCAGTACAACCTCAAAAATACAAAAAAAGGGGGAATGTAAGAAGCTTTTAAATTTACATTTTCTTAAACAGAATTATTATCCTCATTAAAATCATTTAGAAATCATCTTTGTTTCAGTTCTATATTGATATGTTTCACCCCTATCTAAGCAAAATTTTCCAAATCATATCCCAGATTTAAACTTTATAAAATAAGAATAATCTCAGTCACAAAAAAAAAAAATTCAGAAATAAATTTAGTATACTTAGAATAAAAAATTAAACAGTTTAAAATTCTGATAACAATAACAAATATTCATTTGCCGATTGATGGCTTTTTAAGAATATTAGAAGACGATAGAACCTTTTCAATCTCTCTCACCAACAACAAATAATTTTAAGTTAAAAAGACACACATCATTATTAATATTTTTAGAGAATTAATTTTATACTTATTGTCAGTATTTGTTACCCAAGATATTCACAATTGTTGCTAATGTTTGAATACATCTAAATCACAGATGAAATTTTTGATCATAGTATAAGATTAATACATTTGAATTCTAACAGCTTTTGACATAACAAATGGAATTTCCTGCATATATAATAGAGCCACTGCACATAGTAGTCAAAATCTTTGATTTTTTAAAGTTATTAACTGTTGCAGAGAAATCTATAATTTTTTTTAAAAAAATAAGTTTTCAGAAAAATATATAAATAAATAAAAAAAAAAAAAAAATTCATAACTTAATTTTATTCTATATTCTTAAATGATTATCGTAATACTTTCAAGCAGAAAAAAATGTTTTAATGTAGAACATAAAATGTTTCTTTTGACCTCTTTATGATTCAGATGATAGAATCATTTCAATGACCTTGTATATACAAAGTGACAAATCAAATTGATAATTTTACACAAATGAAACAAATTAAAATAGGTATAATATTTTGTTATTGTTATGGAAAATACACATTGTATTGAACATATTATTTCTTATATAGATTTTGAAGTAATGTAAATATTTATACTAACATGCATTGAAAACAGTGCAATATATATTAATTCAAGATTAAAAATGAGAATAACTGTTCTACAAGTTTCAAATACAAGTAACTTCAACATAATACAGTTGGTGAGTGTGGGAAAACATCATACATGTAAACCTGAACATGTATGTTGTATCAGATTCACCAATGAAAGATTTTGAATTTTATTACAACTAGAAATCTAGTTAAGAGAAAACTGGTGGCACAAAGTTAAGTGTGACATTTCGAATATGTTAAAAGAGGACATGTATGTTATTAGAGGACAGAGCAAATAAAAAGGAAGAAATTCAATATTTTTTTACAAATATTAGAAAAAAAACTTAGTCCAACAATTGAAGTTACATTTTCTATATGATGATATTTCTACAGAAAGAAGCATTAAGAACAAAAGATAACTCAAAAAGTGCTTAGCACTATACAATGAAATTCATAACAATCTGCCAAAGTATGCAATCTAAAATAACAGATTTTTGATAAAGAGAAGAACATACAACTTAATGCTGAAGAAAATTCTGAGAGTAAGATATTTTTAAAAAGAAAGTAATCTCAGTTACTGGTGCTTAGTAGTGATGATAAAAAAAAACATTTAATACAAATTATTATGCAAGTTTTTTTTTAAATGAAAACTACTTTCAGAAAAAATATTTTCTTTAAATAATAACATCATAATATATTCCTCTAATTTTTGGAACAAAACTCCCTTTTTTTGCATTAGTTTTGTCATACCTTATAATTTGTACTGGCATAAAACAAATTTTTTAGGACATTAATGTCTATTATATGTGGTGGTTACCTATATTTAAAGCTCTTCTAAACAGAAGAAGAAAAATTAGTTTACTAATGTTGCTTTTTGCCTTTTTTAAGTTCTGAATTTTTTACTTTTAACCTTCCACATTGTATGTTTTTACCTCTTAAAATGCTCATATTAAAGAGTTGTTTAATCTTTTCTGTTACACTAACTGCAATATATAAGGTTTTCAGAATAATTTTTACACAACAAATTTAACAAGGACAAAGAAAAATAGTTACAAAACAATTTAATTTTTTTATTTCTTAATTATAGTTCAAAGTAGTATATCTTTAGTTGGCAACAGAAAAAAAGATAACGCACTAGACCTACGTGTGTAAATATATATTACACTTGAAATATTATTACTTTTGACAACAAATTTTTAAGTAAAAGTCACATTTTTTTAAGTAAATTTAAAATTTAAAGTAATCTTCAATCATTACAAAAAGCTCATTTAACAAGTCCCTCATCACATGAGGTATTAAACTAGACATCCAATCAACTTGAACAACAATCTGAATCAACTTCTTAGAAGAAAGAGCGTTAACTCACTCTTATACTAATATCTGAAGATGGTGTATGTTATTTTAGCGATTGGCATTCTTATGCACACATATGTATATATAAATTCTAAATATTTACATTATCAAATCATAATTATTAAACTAACTGGAACAAACATATATATTAATCATATCAACTGATTTTTTTAAAGTTCTATACAATTTATAAATATTTTTCCCTCAACAAACATTTTTTTTACATATATTTTTTTTATTTAAGAAATTTAGCAACTTATAGTAAGATTTGTATTAATTCAGATGAGGATATTTATAATGATAAAAATATAAGTTTCATGTGTGTAAAAAAACCATCCCACTGCTTGATAATGCAAGCATGTGGTTTGAATCTTTGATGAATGAGATTTTACATGTAATGGGATACTGGAGATGAACATTGTGCTTCTTTGTCTCATGGAAATTGAATTCCCAAGGCACATTTGAGATCCGTATGAAATGAAGTCTTCATAGAAGAGATGTGGCCGGAGTCTGAGGCTGCACAGGCAGGAGGGGTGGATCACCTTCAATCCACTGAAACGTAAATTTTTTTTTTAATTTTTAAATATTTAATTTTAATTTAAAAACACTACAGTTAAGCATAAAAAGTACATTATTAAATCATTACACATAAGCAAAGAAATTCGAGAGCAGTTATATTAACCCTCTGACCGGAGCATCAATTTCGTTGCCATTCCGAGGAACATCCGTCTGACAGATGGGTGTACAAATTTTTTTGAATTTACCTTAAGGACTGTTTTAAATGCCCTTATCGCTCATGAAATTGAGCATAGCTCAAATAAGATGTATGGGGTCAAATCAAGCACAACTTTTTTTTCAAGATAGATACATTAGACATGTAAGATGATATAAATTCCTCAACAAAAAATAAATCTTTGCATTAAGAATTAAATCTAAGGTCCCAGAATATTTATAACCAAAATCCATAAAATAGATACATACACAAGATGGATCTTTCAATTATATAGGCCAAACTTAATATAAAAATGACGTAACCATTTTTTTTGTGAGTGTGCTTTAATGTTAATTATTGTGTAAAACTGACTTGTTTTTTTTTTAAAAAAAATTTAAAAACACATTAACACGGTTGGAAACATTTACAATATTCAAACCATAGTCAAGTAATGAGAGCAACACCCAAGCTAACCTATCCAAAATTTTTGCGCAGTCAAATTTATATCTTTTGAGTAAGACTATTACTGCTCTCTGTTATACTTACTATTAGGAATTCACTAAAAAAAAAAACCTCCCAAAATACAGTTAAAATATTTTCCAGATACAGAAAGTTTGTTTTATTATCCAAGATTTATTTAAAAATATAATGCAGCTACATGAAGAAACATTTTATGTACTGACCAAAATTGCATTCTTGTGTTCGTTTGATAATATTTTGTTAAAGTCACTCCAAACTGCAATGACAAGGAGTCCGGCAACAATATTACTAATATTTTTTTTCAATTGAATGCAACAAGTTGAAGTAATATAATAACTCTCTATTACTTTAAATCCTTTTGTAGTGAAATGAATTTTCATTTTTGTGATATTTTGCGAAATAAAACTTAAATCTTATTTCATTTATGTTAAGTTATGTTATTATGTATATGTTAAACAAATCTGCAACCATTTCATGTCTGGAACAATAAAAGTCAATTGGCCGACATGTTCGAAAAACATCAAAACTACTCTTATGTGAGAGTTGCAAAGATATACAAATGATCTAAAAACTACACATAAAATGGAACTACATATAGAAATATATAAGAAAATTCTCTTTCTATGAGATTAAATCAAACATAATATGCATTTTATCAGTTTAATATCTAAAATATTTATAAAATTATATACTGTATGCAATGAAAAAGTAATAATACACATACTATACTTCAAGCACAAAACAATTTTTAATTCTTGCTTCTAACAAATTGTTGATGATTAAGGTAAACTCTTGAGTTGAAGAAGATAAATGTTCTATTGAGAAACATGCTGAGCTTCATTTAAACAGAACGTATCATAATCATTGTATCATTTGTAAACTGTTCAACAATTGGGTTTTTTTTTTCGAAGCAGTGACAGCTTTATTCCATTGCAGAAAAGAATTTTCATATCACTTTCAAATTAGTTTTTGCTCTCTTTTCTCATCTCTTGTCAAGGGTTTCCAATTTAATTCTTCCTCCTAAATTTCTTAACTCAAATTTCAGTACCTCAAACCTTCTATTTTACAATGTTTTTAAGAATTTTAGCAAGTTCAATAATTTTTTTAATGTAATCACTTCCAGTTCCTATTATTTGTTTGAATACTTCAAAAGCATTAGCATACAACTCTTTGCTATACATACTCATGAGGCTAAAATATTTTTCATATAGTTCAACCTCAGAGATACATCAAAATCAGCCTCACAAACTTTGATAGTTTGAGTAAATGGCATTCGAAATAGTGACTTTTAAATCTTGAAATAACAATCCTAATCCATTCATTTAATTGGAACAATTACGGTGTTATTTTCAATCGCGAGTTATTGAAAAGAAAATTCACGGATTGGGTAACCCCCGTTCGACGATAACTCTCGGGTAATTCCCGTTTCTTATTCTTGAACTGACGATTACCAGATTCACGAGTTAAGTGTTCGCGAGATGTTGGAACTCATTGTGATTGGACACTGATAATCATGTGGTATATTGTTTACATACATCATGTTGTATCTTGGCGCAAGACGTTTGATTCACACTATTTTTTTCTTCTCATGGCTACTACGTCAAATAAAAGTAACTTTTCTCTAGTGGAATCTTATTGAAAAAGACAAAATGTTATTCATTGCAAGATAACCAGCACAGTTTACAATAAGAAAAAGCACAGGATTGCTCGACTACTGATTTCAATGCAGCCAGCCAGCCTTTCGAAACGAAGTCGACAACAGCTGCAAAATAAATATATAAATATGCAGAAGGAATCACAAAAATGAAGAAGCTGTAAAATGTTTAAACTTTCAAAACTGGTGGAGGAACCAAAAAGTTACTGACCCCATCGTTAGATGAACTGCTGGCTGCTATGGGTGCCCTCATTGAATCATTGCCGTGTAGATACGATTGCAACGACGATTATGAGATACTGCTGTTACTCGGGATAAATGTACATGGATTTTTTTTTGTTTTTATTTAGCTTTTTGTGTTTTATTACATAAAAGAACTCCAATATGAATCACATTATGAAACGTTGAGTAGAAGAATCAATAATTGAAAAAATTTCTTTTCACAATACACTTTTAAAATTTACAAGTTAATTTTTCTGTGATCCAGGAATGCAAATAACATGGTCTTAAAAAGAGTTAAAAATTCAGTTGATTTGATTTATAATTAATGTTGCATCTTAAAGCAATGGGAGGTCTATTTGCAATTGACCTCATCATTTGAACCTCTGTCAAATATCAAGGACAACACACCTGAATTAGTAACTCATTCTAAATTGCCACAGCACATCAACCTGAGGACTTAACGATGACAGCTTTCAGGATTTCAGAGGCACCAAACTTGCTGGATATGAATTTGTGACCACGACCACTCGTCTATTGTGCTCACAAATATTTGATTAGAATTATGTAAAAAAATAACTCACGTTGTGTGTAAAATGTATGTGTATTTTTCATAAAAAGAATAAAGATGACATGCACATATATAAGAGAAGAAGATGTAGATTATTACACCTAATTAAAAATGATTCAAAAAGAATTAACTTCCAAAATTATGGATTTATGTATTAAAGTAATTATCATTGCTTAATGTGTACAATGTATCAAACTTGAATATGTACTGTGAATTCTCATTAAATTATAAACTGTGCATAATCCCCTTTATAGTATGAAAATTTATGCATAATGAAGAACTTACAGAAAAGTAAAATTATTTAGTAAAATTAGGCAATAGCTTACAAAATTTCTTTTCAATGAATAAGATTTATTTTAGTGGAACAATTTGTAGTGTGGTAAAAAATTAATGTATTAAAAACTGTAGGGGCATATTAATTTAATATTAAATTAACAATACTAATGTATGCATTTTAAATTATACTAAATAGAATTTATGTAATTTTTCTAAATTCCATCATTTATTGCAGCAGAAACTAATTGAAGAAACATCTGACTTCTCATGCTTTCTTGTGGAAAAGTCACTAGTTTTTGAAGAAAATGAACTTTATTGTCAATTAAATAATCAGATTTCATTTTATCACTTATAACTGAAATTTATTCTATTGTTTGCTTGATTTTTAAAAGTATGAAGATGTCATATTTTATAATGAATTTTAACTCCACTAAAATTTAGAATTTATTTATTCAAAATGTACAAAATACGTTCGCAAGTTTTCAGAATAATTAAAATTTTTTTAATTTTTTTTATTATTTTTATTTTAATTTACTTACTATTAGTTACTATAATAACTAATTAAGTAGGGTTTTTTTGTAAAGTGAAATGTTAAAAAAATGTCATTAGAATAGTTAGTTTTTAATTTTTTCTGCTACCAAAATATTCTTTTCTGAAAAATTGTAAATATTTTGTATATGTAAAATTTGTTTTCTGTTCTATATTGTAAAATATTGATAAATGTGTGTGTATATATAGTGTTTTGTGACAAATAAAATCAGATTAATACCAATAGTGTAATTATTTTTGTAAGATGGAATTGGAAAAGATTCAGCGACATGTTCTGTTTTAGATAAATGTGACTTAATGGGGCCTAAGATTCAATTAACAAATTCATTCTTCACAAAAAAACTGGATTTTTCATTTTAAGATCTTATAGAAATCATAAATTAAGAATTATTAGACATTAGAAAAATTATTTAAAAATTAATGATTATATACATAATAAACATTCTATTTTAACATACCAAAGGGATGCTGAAAAATTTTTAATCAAAAAGAAAAATAGATTAGGATATATATACTTGTATACAATCAAAATATAAATTGAAATTTTATAATAATACGAGTTTTGAATTCTCATTGTATAAAATAAAATCATAACATCAAACCTAATTTTTAGCTGAATCATGAAAAAAAAAAGTGTATTGAATTGCTAACATTGTTCCTATGTTAAGGAATGAAAACTGGCCTTCTTTCAATACTTTGCAATGTTTATAAATCCTGAAGCAGAAAAAAATCAAAGCGGTCGTTCATATTTGTTAACAAACAGTTTTGCAAGTTCGAAATCCGCAAGTTACCCTCCAAAATCGGCGGGTTACCTTTGGATGAATAATACGTGGATTTGGCAATTCACAGTTGAGAATAATGATGTTTTGCCAATCTGCGAGTTACCTCCGGTTCGGGGATAACTCGAGGTTAACTCGCGATTGAGAATATGACCAATAGGGATAGATGGCATAAATTCAAGATGGGTGCTCAATTAGAATCTGGATATAAAATTTCATAAAATTGTCACCAATAATTCAAAAAACCTTCAGAATTGAAATTATAACTCTCTTGAGTCAGGCAGAGTTAAGAAGACAATTTATTACAATTTTTAATGAAGTGTTTAGAAGAATAAAAAAATTATGCATGACTTATTTCAGCAGTATTATATCAGTAATTTGTTTCACTTTTGAAACAAAATAACATAAAGGAGACTTTCAATTTAATAAACATAAAACAATTCTTAAAAAAAATTTAAATGTTATATGTTAATGTGTGTTTTTATGTTAAAAAAGATTATAACAATAAAACTTAAACTGTTTAATCATTTGTTCTAAGTAATTAAACTTATGGCCTCTCTAACAGTTTTTTCCCTAAATATATTTGAAGCTAAAAATCAAAGAAAGGAAATTGAAATATATGCTATTTAGAGCATTTTCAACTTAATTCTTAAAATATACCAAATTCTTTGAAGAGAAAATTCTTTCTATAAGCCATTTATGTCAACTAACCTGTATTAAACTATGTTCAGGTAACTGAGAAGCCTGAAAATGATCTTTTAAGAGAAGTTGTGAAAAATTGCCGTGAGTCTGAATGGCTTCTTGTTCACGTAACATATCTCCAGTTAGACGATACAGATCTAGAATGAAAAAAGATACATAAAAATACACCGAATACTAAATAAAAATACAAAAATAAAAAAAATAACTTAAAAGCAAGATTCTAATACCATACATAAAAGCATTAATAAATTTAAAAAAAAAATCCCCTTGTGATAAAAATTAAAAGAATGAAAATTGCAAAACATAATAAATTTACAATAGCTTTTTATGAAGTAACATAAAACCCTAAACCCTTACTCATTAAAATCTTAGTGATTGATGTTTTCCAGTTCCTAATACTCAAATTTCAGTACAAATGAATTTTCATAGTTCAAATGGATGATTTAAGATATATTATATATATAAACTTAACTCAGTGGTGCAACAGCTCATGATGGCCAAGGCCAACTGTGTCCAACTCAATTTACGTGACCAAGGGCCCAGAGGTGCATGAGCAGATGTTCCGGTCAGGTGGTCAGTCTGACGCGAAACCCTCCAGTGTTAAGTTCCCAAGCAAGCTTGGTACTCATTTTAAAGACCGACTGAAGGGATGAAAGACTGAGTCAACCTTGCCCAGTCCAGGGTTTGAACCTAGGACCTGTGGTGTGGAAGCGTGATGTACTAACCACTTGGCCACTAGGCTTCCTATTATATATATAAAAAATTTAAATATTGAAGAAAAGATGAACGTGTTAACAAAATATTTTTCTTGAATTTTTAACGAACCATTCCTTTTACTATAAGATTTAAGGGAACGAAAATGTACTACCTTAGAAAAGGAATGTAAAAAAAAACACCTTTCATAATTTTTCATTAATAATTTAGTACAATTATCATTGCAATTACACTATAAATTATAACTACTTTTATACGCTCAAAAATAATTAATATATTAATAGGTATATTAACAAAGTTATTTTTTACATAAAGTTCATTTCTACTAAATCTCAGATTTTGCAAAATTCTGTTAAAAAGTCTTTGAAAAAAAAATTTAAAAAATGGACCCCAAAGTATTAAATTAATGTCCTGCATTTGATGACAAGATTTTCAGTTCATGGCAGATAATTCCTTTTTTAATTAAAAAAAATAGAAAAAAGGATCATTGCTGAAATATGATTTTTTTTTTGCATACAATTTTGAAAAAAAAATTTTAACACATAAAAAAATTTAGATAATATAAATTTATCATCTCAAAAAAATTTAGATAATATAAATTTATCATCTCATGAAAGACTTAAATCTAAAATTTCATGCAACTGCTTCAAAAGTTAAAGAAATATTCAAATTGAAAATTCTTCCCTAACTTAGTATTGTTTAAGGATTGTATTGTAGTTATTATGAATTTATTCATGATACTTATAAA
>BMAU01014742.1:0-10781 GCA_019973935.1 Trichonephila clavipes
TTTAGGCCAGTGTTTCTCAAACTTTCAATACTGGCGCCCCTTTTCAATCATAATTTTTATCGCGCCCCCTTTATACATTAATAATGTACTGAATGTATTAATAATGCACTTTGACGCTAAAGCTACCATACGCGATCTTAATTATAAACCATACAAATTAATAGCATAAGTATTACATTTTGAATACTACTTTTAAGCAAAAAAAAAATAAGACAGTGCTTCTCAAACTTTCACTACTGGCGACCCAATTTTCAATCATAATTTTCATCGCCCAATAATAATGTATTGAATGCAAATAATAATGCACTTTGAGTATTAAATTTTGTATACGTTACTTTTAAATAATATATATTTTAAGCAAATTACTTTTAAGTAATAATTATAATGTTATGTTATGTTTCCTTTCTCATTTTTTAAATTGTAGACAGATTAAAAAAATGACATTTAATTAAAGATTTATTTCGTCCATCATATGCATTTCTAAAAGTACAAAATGTCATTAGAACAAGTAATATAAAAAATAAATTTTAAGTCAATTCTACTTAGGCCAACAACAAAAAAAAACTTATTTTAGTTACTTTTTATTAAATAGTTACAATTAATACAAATATGTAATACATATGCAGAATCACAATGTTAAGCGACAAAAGAGAAAGCGATTTTCCTTTGCAATTTTTCCTTTTTCCTTTCTATATATGGGGTATTGAACTATTCTTTTTCGTTACTATTTATTCTTTAATTAAATTTAATTAGTGTAAGAAAATAGTGTGTGTGTGTGTGTGTAAAGTAAAGAAGAAATCACACACATTCTCAGGAATTAGCCATCTCGGATGGAATTCGAACTACCGTCCTTCAGATTAGAAGCCCAGCGCGCTATCTATTGTGTTACAGGGGACAGCACGAAAAGTTTTTCTTTCTATAAATGCTTTTGGACTATAATTTTTGTTTGTTACTATGTATTCATTTTTTTAATTCAATTAATGAATTAAAATTTGAAAGAACTGTATTAATATGAAGTGTCACCCAATACAAGTTTTAAAAAATGTATTTGAACTTGAATGAATGAATAGAAAGTATTTTATCAACGATTGAAAATTTGAACAAGATATATATAGAGAGTGAACTTATAGTAGAAATTGAAAAATAGTCTACTTTATGTTGCGCTATCTCATATCCATAACATCTGGCATTCTGGCGAGCGTCTGCGTGAGTCTGGCCAAACTATCGGACGTCTGCGCAAAACATGTATTAATGCTGTACCTCGTACACCCAATCAGTCTTGGTCGATTCGATGCTTCTATAGCTACCAAATCTATCTTGAATGTACATTTTATAATTTGCGCGTTAGTTGTAATTCACACTATTAAGTATTACTGCAGAAAATTGCAACAAAAAAATCATGGATAAATTTTTAAGTCGTAAGCGAACATTCGACGCTAATAAAGCATCAACAAGTGCACAGACGAGCATAGTTCCGAAAATTAAATCAAGGAAATATTCTCAAGAATACTTGAATTTTGATTTACCATTACTGAAGTAAATGGAGAAGAAAAGCCCCTGTGTGTTATTTGCTCAAAAATATTGGCAGCAGACAGTATGAAACCTAATAAACTTAAAAAAGACATTTCGAAACGCTTCATGGTGAGTACATTAACAAACCTCGAGAGTTCTTTGAATCAAAATTAAAATCATATGAAAACCAAAAACATTTTTAAAAAAACTTTGTCAGTGAATGAAAAAGCTTTACTTACTTCTTACAAAGTATCATATAAAATAGCCAGATGTGAAAAGCCTAACACTATTGCCGAAGAGCTTATTTTGCCTGCAGCAATTGAAATCGTAGAAACTATGTTTGGAGACAATTTTGCCAAAGAGTTGCAGTCCATACCCCTATCAAATGATACTGTTTCCCGTCAAATAGACGATATCGCTGAAGATGTAGAGCAACAGCTTTTCGGTAAGTTGCGTGATAAATTGTTTTCAATTCAGCTTGACGAGGCAACAGATAGCAATAAAGATGCTCATTTCATTGCGTATGTTCGATTTGGGGATGGTATGTCAGCGGTCGAAGAACTAATTTTTGCAAACCAATAAAACTTAAAGCAACAGCAATAGCATTATTTGATATTTTTAAATAATTTTATAAACGAGGCAAATATAGAGTGGAAAAATTGTAAATGGAATATGCACCGATGGTGCTCGTACAATGTCAGGAAGATTTAAAAGTATACAAGCACTTGTGAAACAAAAATCTCCACTGTGCATCTGGACGCATTATATGATCCACAGAGAAGCTCTGGCTTCCAAAGAAATTAGTCCTGGCCTTAATATTGTGCTAATGACAGTTGTGACTGTACTAAATTACATAAAAATGAGACCCCCGTAAAATCAAGAATCTTTTCTGGACTTTGCAAAAGACATGGACGCAGTGCATTCATCGTTGCTATTTTATTGCGAAGCAAGATGGTTATCACGCGGGAAATTTTTACGTGTTTATGAATTAAGAAATGAAATTACCATTTTTCTAGAAGAGAAAAAACCTACCGGAAGCTGAGAAATTTCGAGATGGTTTATTTCTGATGAAGTTGAGCTACTTAGTCGATATATTTGAGAAATTAAATATATTGAATCATCAACTTCAAGGATCAAATGTACATATGTTTGACACGAGTGATAAAATTAATGCTTTTTGTAGAAAATTAGAATTATGGAGCCGAAATTTAAAGCAAAAACCTAGAAATGTTTGATAATGCGGATAAATGTGTAAAAACTTACAAAACTGAAGAACAACATGTGGAAGTTGTTTACAAAACTATTGAATGTCATTTATGTTGGCAAAAAATTTTAAAAATATTTTTTGCTGAGGACAACTTGATAGCAAGTTACGAATGGGTGAGAGATCCATTTCAAAATACCCCAGAGAATGGCTCCTCTCTACTACCGAAGAAGAACTTTCATAGATTTCACATCCAGTGACGAAATTAAAAGACAATTTTATAATAAAACTCTCTTTCAATTTTGGGCAGAAGTAGATGAGGAATTATCTGTACTGAAAACAAAAGCACTTCGTATACTTTTACCGTTTTCAACATCGTACCTTTTTGAAACCGGATTTTCTGCGGTGGCTGCTTTCAAGACAAAATATAGATCTCAACTAAATATAGAAAAGAACTCAGAGTGTCAAATTCTAATATTAAGCCATCATTTGAAAACCTTTTTGCTCTGCAAGACAAGCCCATGGAAGTCACTAATAATAATTAAACTTGCTCTTAAATTAGTATTAATAAATTACACTGCTCAAAACAATTAGGGAGCAAGCAAAAAGTGAAGAAAACCATGTGAGACAGCCACGTATTGGCATACAATGCATAGTACACGCGTATCAATGCGCAATACAGAAAAAAGGCGTAAAAAATTTGGAATTAAGCTTTAATTCTTTGAAAATATGGAAAAAACATGAAAAGAAGATTTAGGGCAACAATTTGGTTACATGTAAACGATAAAAAAAAGGTACTGTTTAGGCATGATGCATGAGTTTTAATAGGGCGTGTGGTCTCCTCGAACAGCTAAGACTGCTGCACACCTATTTTCCATGGATGCGATGAGGTTATCGATCAGACTTTGGGGAATACTGTTCCACTCCTCAAGAAGTGCAATCTCCATATCTCGGACAGTAGCAGGCGGCCTTGTCGCGCAGCAAATGCGTCGTCGAGTACGTCCCAAACATGCTCGATTGATTCAGGTCAGGAGAGCACGCTGGCCATTCCATACGCTGTATTGTTTCAGCTTCAAGCATGTTCTCCACCAGACGAGCTCTATGCGGTCGGCCATTATCATCCTGGAAAACAAAGGAATCTCAATGGCTCCAGCGTAAGGGATGACATGAGGTCGAAGTATCTCGTCTGCATACCTTCGGCCCGTCAAAGTGCCATTCCGAATGATATGCAGGTCCGTACGTCCACCTATGCTGATTCCACCCCATACCATCCAACCAGCTCTTCTGTATTGTGACCTTTTCACGAACGAATGCGGGTTATTTCGAGTGCCCCTGTCCCTCCATACAAGAACACGTCGGGTGTCACACTCTAGACTGAATCGGGACTCGTCTGTAAACAGCACTTGGCTCCAATCATGTTGCTCCCAATCTCGATGTTCAGCAGCCCATCTTCTTCGGGCCGCACGGTGGCGTGGGGTCAACGAAATGCAGACCATTGGCCTACCTACATAGAGCCCTCCCTCATGAAGCCGATTACGTACTGTTTGGCTGGACACCCTTCGTCCTGTTGCCAAGAGCAACTGTCTTTGCAGCTGCGTAGCATTCTCTGTTCTGTTTCAATGGGCTGTTAACTGTATATACCGGTCATTAGTTGATGTAGTGGTGCGTGGCCGACCTGCCCCTGGTCGACGTCTAACATTTCCTGTTTCTTGGAATCGATTCCACAGCCTTGCAACAACACTTCTGGCGACTCCAACAGCATCCGTGACACTACGTTGTGTTTGCCCGGATTCCAGTCTCTGCCTATAACACGCCATGCCATGGGGATTCCGGTAAATCACGTTGTTGAGACATTCTCAAGTAACCTTGTCTAAAAAAAATACTGCGCAATCGAATTTCGCAGTTACGGCAATAAAACAGACGTTTCTGCAACATCCCGATTTCTGCCCTTATCTCCTTTTTCTGGTTTTTGACGTCATGAACTTTGATTTGCATATAAAAGTTTTCTTCTTCTGTTTCCTGGTAGGCTTTACATTATGGATGATTCATTTTATGTTACTTATTGGTATACATCTTTTGCTTACTTTTGTTAAAATCATGTGCTCCCCTAATTGTTTTTTGAGCAGTGTAGTTATAAAATACATTCTGCAGTACTGATACATTTATAAGTACAATGGCTGAAGTACCCGTTCTGCTTATGATTATTTTTTAAAAATAATGCATTATTCTTGATATAATAGCTTAATTGTAAAGAGAGTAAAACCAAGTGCACAACAATGCATACAAAAATATAAAATGATTTTTAAATGAATGCTCCTATTATAAATAGTTTAAAACGAACTGTAATTTTAAGCCTCACAGAATTAGCATTTAGAATTAATATTAAATAAGGAAAACGAGAATGAAAATTCCAATGAAGAATAATTGTGTTATTTTTAATATTTAAAGCGAGAAACCTTCCAAATGTTTTAACCCGGAAGCAGGCGCCCACTCCACACTAACGTTAATGGTCGCGCGATCACTTCACCAAGTCACCCCAATCCTTTTTTTTTTTATAATTATTTTTCTGTGCTCGATAAAAATCACAATTGCAGTGAATAATTTAACTAAGAGAAAATATACTTACCTACTTTAAAGGACTTTTTAATTTTTCTTTGATGATTTGAGAAAAATCCAATAAAACTAAAGAAACCGCTCCAAATGCGTGGCCTTAATAAAGAACAAACAATACAAGAACGTTATTTGCAATCAAAACTGTCATATTTTTGCTCACGTTATTGTAATTTTGCTATTCTTTGATGATCTACAAATAGCATGTGTAACCTTTTCTTGCTTGTGTCTTTTTGACAAGGTGAAGTGTTACATTTATGGCTTCTTAGTTTTCTTGATAGAGTTCTTTAGGCAGCATTTGAAAATTACAATTCAACTCAAACGTTTCATGTCTATCACTTTTGTCATATTTACTTTCGCTATCACGATTAATATGCATTATTTCATCAGGTTCTTCAATTGCTTGATCAGTTTCATCTTCCTTCAATAGAGAGATCACAGATGCCCATTTTTTTTTATATTATGCTCATTTACATTTATAATAATAAGTTGTACAACACAGCAATTAAAACCACAAAGTTAATCGTAGGGGAAAGTATAGCATATTCATAGAAAATATTTCTGAACAAAAGTGGTCGTGAAGGGAACTCGATCAAAAACAAGTACCTTGATTTAAAAAACCGTTTGCCACTCTCAAAAGAGGCATAAATGTGACAAATTCATTTTAGTTTCCATTAAGACTGTCATATCTGAGGATACTGTCAAGAAACTGTTAACGAATTAACAGTTTTACCAGAATTTGAGTGATTCAGCGCCTCATACGACCGCTCCCATGAAAAAATGTATTCGATACAAAAACATCGATGTCAGTTCTAAAAAAAAATAATTGTGTAAAACGTTTTTATAATGCATTATATATTTCAGATTACTCATAAAAATACATCTTGGTCAATTATTTTTTCAAAGTACTCAAAAATATGCTTTTCCATATATCATAAAACTCATTTACATGGGGGAAAAGCAACAGAAAAATATTATTTACAACTTTCCTAAAAGAAAAGTATACGGAGTTAAGCATACCAGTAAGTTTGAAGGTCAAAGAGATGATAATCAAAAAAGTACTATTTTAGGGTTATAAGAAACGTAATAAAAAAATCTCTCATCGCGGAATTACAGCAAAGCAAACAAAATATCTTTTTTATTTGGTTTTAGGATCAAAGATAGCTAATGAGCGTTTGAAGTGGAATCTTTTGAAAGTGGAAAACCAGATGATATATATAATTTATGTCAGTGTAAATGTGTATTTTTTATTTTGTCAGAAAGCATTTTGTTTTACTTCATTCCAAAAAAATAATTTTGTAAGCCTTTTTATATTTTCAATATGCTCGCGCCCCCCTCGAAGGTTACCGCGCCCCCAGGGGCGCGCCCCACAGTTTGAGAAACACTGATTTAGGCAGTTCTTTAAAAAAATAATTGTATTGAAGTCAGTCATGAACACAAATAAAAAAATGGAAACCTTTTGGACAAATTCATAGCGTAAAATCTCCTGACATGAATTCAAATATAATTTACTCAAAATTGATTTATGTTTTTTGTGTGTTCGAGATACGAATAAAAATGTATCAAAAGCAAATGAAGCAACGGCAGCATTTGTACAATTAAAGATCGATTCCGACAACCCCTAGAATAATTGATTCATTTTCAACCTCAACTGGTAATTTAGTGACAGTTTTTAAAGTGTAGCATACATCCTTTCAATGATCTAATATTTCCAAAATGCTTTAAAAAATTCAAATTTTCTGTTATCATCCGAATGAAAATAATTGCGGACTTCAAACACGAGTCCTTTAATTTAGGCCATCAATCATCATTTAGATTAGACAAGCACAATTTTTTGAAATTATGTCAGTAGCTTTTCAGATGAATCATTAATCGTGTATTGATATTAGACTTTAAGCGGAGCAACGTATTATGGATTGGAAAAATAGGTATTGGAATTCGATTAACAGGAAGTTGGTTTTCTATAAGAGTCTATGATCGGGTTTTTTAAAAATATGTTGAATGTAAATTTGATTTTCAATTAAACTCATGTGACGGCCTGTTTTTAAGCAATTTTAGGAAATATTTTTGATGACCAGTAAAATGATAGAGTTTTACGTTTTTATCACTTATTTATAGATGTATTTTAGAGTATATAAATAAATTTTTATAACCAAAAATATATAATAGAACGTAAGTTATAGCGCTCTGAACACACACGCTTCGAAAAATGGATATGCTCACTTGCTTACCTGAAATGTAAATAAAATTAACGGCGTTTTAATCGATAAGCTTAAATGCACCGAATGAACTATACTCAATTGAATCTATCAAATTTGATTTTTGGTAGATTTCTGAAGAAAAAAAGTTTCGAATTTAATGGACTATTTTGTTATGTTTTGTTATAAAAAATAGAAATATTTTGAATTTTGGAATTATCGTACTTCATTTGGTGCGCATATTTGTGCTGAGTCTACCCAATAAATTTGAAGTCATTCGGTCAAACCGTTCTTCAGATAGGTCGGAGGAGGAAAATTTGAAAAACACAGTTTTGAGAAAACGCGTTTAAAAAAAGTTTCAAGCCCGATTAAAACAATGAAAAATCTTAACTTAGCGCTACGAATAGCTGCTCTTCCAACACCTGCTTCTTTATAACGACTTCGAATTTTAAAAAATAACTTCATCACCGTATTCTAGACATGTTAAGGAAGCAATTTATGAAAAAAAAAACACCCATTGAGCTTGAGTGAACCCCTTAGCTTCATTTTTCAATGGTTCAAGATATAATGCGATAAAAAAAAAAAAAAAAAAAAAATTCGTGATTTTTTAAATATTTAGACACAAAAAGGATATTACCATTTCATTATTACGAAATAGTTTGCACCACTTTAGCAACGTTCTTTTTCACTATAGATTACTGAAATTGAACAGGTAGCAAGAGGATTTCAGCGAGATCACTTCTACAAAACGTTCTGTAGGAAGGTAACGCATTAACAAATATCAGGAGTATGACATCAAAGATGTTGGGAGCGTACATAAAATGAGAGAGAACTCAAAGCATGCAGTGCCGAGAAACTTAAAGAGATAGAAGAAATGGGCCTTTCAAATACTCACCTTAAGTACGAGGTTGGTCTGAAAAGTTTCCGACTTTAACGTGAAGATGGCCGCACTTGTCAATAAAAACTTGTGAATTTCGTTGTTGATCTGTTGACAGTTACTCACCAAAGTTTTCAGCCCTTTTGGACGCACAGTTTTTTATGTAACAGTCATTTGAGTGAGTTGATGAGTATTTTTGTGAAAATGGATACAATCGAGTATCGAACTGTCATTAAGTATTTGTTTTTGAAAAACAATACGCCTACGCAAATGAAAGATGAGTTGGATTCTGTGTATGGGGACTCTGCACCATCATTTACCACAGCCATTACCAAGGCAAAGTCTTTCCAACAAAATCCAGAAGCGAAACGTGAACATATAAGGTGAAACCTTTTAAATAACAGAAGTTGAACGTAAGCGTATGACCTGTTGGGAAGTGATTATGCTAGTCTGCTTTAAGCACGTGAACTGAAGGAAGAGAAGAAAGCCGTCATTGAGTGTGAAGCTATCCGTGACAGGACGATCAAGTCAAGGTGGATACAATTCCACGCGAGCAAACCAAAAGATATTTAGTATCCGAGAGGATTGCGGTTAAACAAGAGATTAAGGTAGGACAATTCTAGTATCTATTTGTATCTGTGATATAAACAGAGATTAGGAATAGACGGGAAAATGAAATATAATGGTTAAGATCGCACTTATTTGGTAATACGTATTGTGTGTTTTTCTCACCTCAGATCCGTTAAGTTATAATATAAATATTATCATTGTTAGCATTTAAGTTAAGATCATAATAAAACATTTTAAGATCATGGCAACGCCCTGGTTCTTCATTACTCCCCCCACCTCTAGGTCACGAAGATAACTTAGAGCAAGGTTGTAATGGTCCTGGGACCTCACTTTGAGAACTAGAATAATTATGAGACATAAATGAACCAGTAGCCATTTTTATAAATAACTTTCTTTATTTGGTTAATTTTCCCAAATAGAATCAAATAAACTTAATTACAGTAATTTTAATACTATGAGGTTTTAAAGGTAATATCCTTTAAATTAACTCATTTAATTAATGATCTAATTAATTAATTTATTAAATAATGATCACGCAGAAATTACCACGATAAGAGATCCCAGAATTATATTTAATAATGTTCTTATTGAACATTTAATTTTAATCCGACTCTTAAAGCTTGAATGAGACTTTAACTTCAAAAAGATATTTACCTCTAGGAATCTCAATTTTCATGAGGATAATTTATCTTCAACAACAATATTTCAATTCAAAAATCACTATAACTCTATGTTTCAATGTCTATCTCCTAATGCTCTAACTTTACTATTTCGTTTGACTTAAATACTGAATCTAATCTGCATAACAAGGAATCCTGTCCGCTTTTTGGAGTTGATTGGAAATAGGTAGGGAATTAAATTTCCCTAAAAGGTCAGTTCAGAAGGTTAGTGATAAAGTTCCGTATAGATTCGTCACAACCTCCAAAAGAAAACGGGATTTATTCGAAGGACTTAAATGTCCTGAAAATAAATTACGTAAATCCTATCTTTTGTCTTACAGTACCGACGATATTAATTTCTAACTGTATATTACTGAAACATCTTCCGTAATGAAAAAATGACAAAATTAAGAATTAGAATTAATTGCCAAACCTCATAATATTTTACAAGTTTAAATTAATCCCTGGATTAATTTAATAATTATTATCCCCATAATTATTCTAGTTCTCAAAGTGAGGCCCCACGTTGGGCGCCATTGTAATGGTCCCTGGGGACCTCACTTTGAGAACAGTATAATTATGAGACATAAATGAACCAGTAGCCATTTTTATAAATAACTTTCTTTATTTGGTTAATTTTTCCCAAATAGAATCAAATAAACTTAATTACAGTAATTTTAATACTATGAGGTTTTAAAGGTAATATCCTTTAAATTAACTCATTTAATTAATGATCTAATTAATTAATTTATTAAATAATGATCACGCAGAAATTACCACGATAAGAGATCCCAGAATTATATTTAATAATGTTCTTATTGAACATTTAATTTTTATTCCCGACTCTTAAAGCTTGAATGAGACTTTAACTTCAAAAGATATTTACCTCTAGGAATCTCAATTTTTCATGAGGATAATTTATCTTCAACAACAATATTTCAATTCAAAATCACTATAACTCTATGTTTCAATGTCTATCTCCTAATGCTCTAACTTTACTATTTCGTTTGACTTAAATACTGAATCTAATCTGCAGTAACAAGGAATCTGTCCGCTTTTTTTTTTGGAGTTGATTGGAAATAGGTAGTAAATTAAATTTCCCTAAAAGGTCGGTTCAGAAGGTTAGTGATAAAGTTCCATATAGATTCGTC
>BMAU01014746.1:0-57727 GCA_019973935.1 Trichonephila clavipes
AAAGCATGGTAGGGAGTTAAACAAAAAACAGCAACAAATTTCTCCACTGCCAAAATCCATTATCCCCATAATTAAGCAAAACCTTTGGGTGGGGGAGTAGGATTAACCACGTTTCCCCTCCTCCCATTTTACCATCTATATTAAAAATATGAGGTTCAGGTTCGAAATGGTCAAGAATTGTGACATATAGATAAAGATGTAAGCAGCGTGCAGTCAAGGATTGCTTATGCGCGTCATTTGTCTGTTGATTCTAATCATGCTTGGCTTTATCGCGGAATCATGGCGTTAGAATTTGTAAGAGTTCTCCAGTAGCCGAAGTTTGAAAAGTAAGAGTCCTTAGCTAAAAGTTTTCATTAAACTTTCTAGTTTTTCAAAAAATTTTCAGGGGCGACGCTGTGCATTGGTGGTAGCTCTCGGTGTTACCCTGATTGCGTCTTTGATAAGATTCAATCAACATATAATAAGAGTTTGTGGATTATGTGTTGGTTTGCTTACAAATGAAGTGATAAGTATCTACTAAAAATAACGAATATCGCTTTAAACGCTAGGGTTAAGATGATTATTCCGCTTACTTGCGCATTGACTCCTTGCGCCCGAGTAAAGTAAGCTTTTATTAAAATCCTACTCTAAAAGCAGGGAGGTGTATCAGGACTCAAAGGCTAACCTGGGCCAAATAACAAGGTTTAACTTTAAATGGGCTACAAAACAAACAAAGAAGCTGGCAATATTCATAGAACCGTTGTTTTAGTTCAAATGCGCACCATACTAAACATATAAAAAAGAATAAGAAAAACTTAATGCATTTACATCCTGACATTAAAAGCTCTCATGGCGAGGGAATCTTTGAAATTGAAATTTTTTTTTTCAATTTTTTGAAAAAAAATATAGCATGTTAAAACGCACCTCGGTTTATATATTCATATAAGTATTTTGGTACCCAAAATTGTTTTGATACTGTTGAAAACTTCCGAAGTTATTTGAAAATAACGTTGCGAGGGTTCTAAACGAAAACCCTACTCTTTCTTATTTTTAACATCATTTTTTCGCAAAACAAGTATGTTAGCTTCCGGTCCGTGCAGGATTTCGCCCAGAAATTATTGCGCGATATCAGTTTGAAATTTTGCTTGCACGTGTGTTCCAAATAAAGCTCTTTTTCATAATTTATACTTCGATTTTCAAAAAAAAAAGACGAGATAGAATTTTTTTTAATTCAATTTTGTCATCAATGTTTTTCTTAAAAATTTTAAAATTTTCTTGTGGTTGCTTTCCAATTGCATTTTAAAAGGTTTTTCTCTACACTTCTCAAAGGTTAGTATAAACTCAATGAGTAGGAACATTTTTATACTAACAAGTAAAAAAAATTAATGTTATAAATTCTTGATCAGTTTTGTACTTCAAGAATCCTTGTGCGGTGTAAAATACTGATTTTCCTTTTCTTTTTTCCGAGAAAAATTGTCCAGTATTGATTTTTTTACTTACATAACTTTCTTTCTCAATTTCTCAAATTTTCTGAAAATTTGAGAGAAATATTTTAAGTATTACATAGGTTTATGTGAGTTGGTAAAAAATTTCGCAAATTATTTTTGTGTTTGCTAACTCACATTGGTTTGAAAAAGGATGTTTCTTTTCATTTTACCGAGTACACGACACCTGTTTAGGGGTCTGTGAGGCCTTAGCTATCTCTTCTCTGCAAATATCTCTCCTATTTTTGGCTGAAATTTTGTCAGCCAGCACAGTGATTACTTTCCAAACTGACCCAGAAGTGAGGTGACATTAATACTATTTCTAACAGGAGAGTGGCTGCCCTTTCATAACTGAAAATAACTGCTCGCGAGTGATAGGCGCTGCGCTGGGCATAGTAATAATTTCTATAAGCAGATTGTTGAGTACTTTCAAACTTGGCTGGTAAATATTTGTAAAATTCATACACACCCATTTCAAAGCATTTTTGCTTGCAAATTCTAGAGAGTTGCTCTGTACATTTGCTATATATGTACAAGAGTCTATATTCATTGATAAAATCGAATAAAAGCGCAAACAAAAATTTTTGATTCAAGGAACTAAAAATCTTTAAACTTTGTTTCAAATTCGGTTCTAAGATGAAATTTTTCTGCGTATTTTTGATATAATAATGTACATTGGTGTAGCTAGTCATGAATGGGCCATGTGCATAATCCCCACGGCCAAGCTTACAAATTTGTTTACTTACTCATGTTGGAGTCCCTGTAGCTAGGTGCCCCGTAATATTGATTTAGCAGTAGATACGAGCCCCATACTGTATCAACTTACTTGTTCATGTTGCACCCTGGGAATTGCTTTTAAATCTTCATTTTCATTTGTTTTCACAACAAAGTAACTTACATTTCCATGCTTTTATTGTGTCAGACATGCTTGTAATCGTCTGATCTTTTCCTTCCAAAGATCAATCTAATTCAGTTAAGTGCTTTGTTTTATCAATCATGAAAGGTAAATCTTGCAACTATATTGAATCGGAAAATCAGCTTAAGTTGTGACGGGCTCAATGCGTCTTTTCTTTAACATGTCCTTGATTATTTGAACCAGTATTAATGGCAACTCTTTTCCAACCAAATCAGAAGTGAAGTGTTACTGAAAGATGCAAATTAACAAGCTTTTAAATATCGGAACTTTGAGCGAAAATGGCAATTTGTGGCAGTTGATGGCAAGTTAGAGGAATGTTAATATAGTTTGTGGTTCAAGTTTGGATAAAAAATACGTGGCGGTGATTAGACAAGTTATAATTTATAAAGTTATAGAGAACCAAGATTCATACCAGAGCACGCAAGTAAAACAAGATTGCCTTAATAATATTAGAGATTGATTCTTCAGACTACAACAAGGTAGGATTGAATATTTATTATTAGAATCAGTGATTGTATTGGAATTGAGGTTAGACTATTCAGTTATTGATAATTGTCCGAGTTAAATTAAGTCGTTATTTAACTAACTATATTATTTACTAATATATATATATATATATATTGTGTGTTGCGTAATTTGCCATCGTAGATTATCTCACATTAATTATTATAATTTTAATTTGTTAAAGGTTTAAGTTGAATATCTTAATAAAGTCATATTAAGATAATGATTCCTTCTAGTTCTTTCGTTAATCCTACACCTCTAGCCCACGCTGATACTCCGAGAGGTATTCTCCCAAGGGGGTAATATCACAAAGTCTTGGTTTTTAGTTTTTAAAAACCGAGACATTTCTTCTTTCAAATCCCAGATCTGTTTGAGAATCTTGGAGAAAGATAACCAACTACCAAACGCACTTACATCATCTGCACAAATCAATAAGCGTAATATAAATTAAGCAATAATTCTATATAAACTATGTGTCTCATTTTCCGAGAACAAAATATTTTCTGTTACATGTACCAATCCATACTAGAGTTGGAGAACTGAGACCCATATTATTTCACACTGATTTACGCAAATCTGTTGTTTTAAAAGCTAAATACTGATAATTATTTAACAGGAAAAATTAGTAATAATGTATATTTTCATCTTTTCGTTCAATAAAAAATTACTGTTAATTATTTAGCACTTGGACATTTAATAATCTTTTTTTAAAGCATTTTGTTTTTATGTTTTTAAAGTAATTTAGCATTTTTCACCTATTAAAAATCTGTAGCCAACCTTTTGACGCATTTTAGATATCATTTATGTTTAGATACCGTATATAACTATATTATTGTGGGATATTCAAAATAAATGTACGCATTTTGTTTAATAACGCCAGAAAAAAAGATATATAATTTAAAAAACGCTTAGCATTCGTATTTTTATTTGCAACGGTATGTTATTTTATTATTTATTATTTTGTGTCGATTTACTCACCGGGCCGCAAACAATTAAAAAGAATTTTATTTTAATTCGTTCTGATTTCATTCTAATGAAATTTTAACTCATTAAAACATCAGGAATAATATCAAAAATTGTTTTTGAGTTGGACCTATAAATAGTTGAGAAGGAATAAATGTATAAAAAATAAATAGAAAAAATAGAGTGCAAAGGGAGAAAAAGTATTTATATTATATTTGAAGAAAATAATTGAAAAACACTAGGCAATATACAATGATTTGTTTCCTACAAAATTAGTCATACTTCTATCGAGTTGCGCACGCAAGAATTTTTCAAGGGAGGGGTGGTCCAATGTCGAAAGAGTCCGCCGTTCTTGTATTATGCTCCTTTTAATTTTGTCGATTTTCCGGAACAAAAAACAGTAAAAAACTAATTATTGAGTAAATAATTGACATTAATTTGTAAAATTAATCATTAATAAAAAATATTTAATTAAATTTTACGCACTATATACTTAGAATTATAATCAATCGGAAAAAAATCAAGGGCTTTAGGGTGGTTCCGGACCTCTAGGACCCCCCTCTTGTGTGTGCCACTGCTTCTATCAAATATAAAAGCCTTGATAGTACAATATGGAAAATTTAATAATATTTACTTATGAGGAATGTAAATTGCGTAATTACATTTATGCCCTCTCTCTGGTATAATCTGATACAAAATACGTAGCAGTGGTCAAAAGAATAAAATAAAATAAATTAATTATATCATATTTAAAAGTGACAAGAAATAAAATAAGTATGATGCATTTTATTCCTAATAAGTGAAACTGCATAGTCTGTCAATCTCTCAAGCATTTTTAACATTTCATTTATGATAACGAACCGAACTTTGACAAACAATATTCACTAATGTTTGACGTGGCCACACAGAAAGCAATCATTCCCCATAAAAAAATCCGGGAATCTCTTATGGCAAACAACCTAGCTTCTGATGACCACTAGTCCCTTAGGAACCGACTCAAGGGAACGAAAAAACACACCCACGCTCTTCTTGGGAAAAAGCCGAATCCCTTCCGATTGCGATCAAAGGAAAGTCATTTGACGACAGATCTCGAGAGTCACAAACTGTATAGTGATTCTCTGCCTCCATTGTACCCATCAGAAATATTAATCATTAAACTTTCTTTTGTCGCTAGAAATGTTCATCTTTTTCATCAGGTATATAAATATAATTGAACTAAAACTCGGTATTTAAATGTTAAAAAGAAAGTTATGCTAATAACTTGAAATTTTATTTACAAACAATATTTTATAAATTGATTTATCTAGGTTCCAGCTCACAGATCAACACCATTTGAAGACATACAATAGAACCTAAATTGACAAGTGCTGTTTCACATTACAGTGATGTAAAAAAGAGGAATGTTTGATTGAGGGTTTGCTACACCGATCTATGTTTCGTACTCGTTCCACAAGCATCTTAATTTCCCTTTGTGATCCTGTATTTTTTCTAAACTCCTGTTCGGATGTATTAATGTAAAAATTCTTATACACAGAAGATGATAAACAATGCACATGAAGAGGTTACCAAGAAAACGATGACTTATGCTTAAAAAATGCATTGACGCTGTTAAATGTGCCTTTGAGGGGTTTCAGATAACAGCTGCGTAATAAATAAAAAGGCACATTTTGCCAAGATCATGGGATAAAAATCATACTGTGAAAGAGCATAATCAAAAACTGATCATCAAAAAGCTTCACAGCAAGAAGTTCTGAAAGGTGGATTTGTTGGATGGTAGGGTGGAGATAGCTGATTATCACGAATTGTTTGCACTACGAGTGAGATTCTGGAATGAATTACGCTCGCTAGCAAAGCGCCTCTGTGACAAAGATGATCTGGCGCGTTCCATTTTCTTAATTTCCATATTGTATCCGTATGAAATATGTTAAGGCTATAAACATTTACACGTTGACTTTCTCTGGAAACTTTTAGAATGCGGCACAAGGTCAGATGTCATCCTAGTCAATTGAGTGTTGTTCAAAATTAAGAGGGCCATCTTCATAAGCCCACCTATCTTTTTAGAATGCAGCTAGAAAAAATATCAAATAAAAATTGATAAATTCGTATTATGAATATGGATATATAGAGAAAAGTAATTCCTTGAAACAGAATAAAATCTTGCGAAATGATGCACTAAAAATTAGTGAATTTTGTTTTATAACCATTAGAACAGGGATGGCCAACCCATGGCACGGCGGAGTTGTGACAGTAGCACGAGAAGACTTATTTAAAAATAAAATTGAAGTAATATTTTTTTTTACAATATCATTAAAGTACATGGTTGTTATAGGCAAAAAAAACCTCAGAATGTATTTTAAACACACTTAATTGAATTACAATAGAAAATAAACATGTAAAGAATACTCTTTCCTTTTTGTGTCCGCTGACGTTTCAAAAGAAGTGCACTCGCGAGATTTTGGAATTTTAGGACGTGTTTTGAAATATCTGGAAGAAAACAATGAACAGCTTGGAGAGTGCTTGCATTTCAAGAACGGAGAGTAGCTATGGGATTAAGTTTTATTTACCAATAGCGAGGTACATTTAAACGATTTAAAAAGCTTACAAGGAAAAAATTAGTTAAATTCTACCCTAGTTCGTCATATATCTTTAGAAAACAAACTATTGCACCTTAATCTCCAATTTGAAGAAAAAAACATGTTGAGCATTATTAACTATGTACCACAGTTAATAATGTACTCAAAGCTATAATAGATTTAGAAATTTAATATTTATTTTGCAGAATTCATTCGGTGCTAGGTTAGATGATTTTCAAAACGAAAAAATGCTGATATTTTCATAAATCCTTTTTCAATTTCTCTACAAGACGTTAATTGTTACCCACCTGAAGTCCAAATCGGAATCCTTAACCTACAACACCATTCTAGACTTGAAATAAAATATAATGAATTTATTTCAACTTAAATGATTCAAATTATATTGAATTTTGAAAAATTGAATCGAAAGGCAGTTTTTCAAATTAACACGATTTGGCTTCCAGATATTGTTGCAGTTTTAGATAAGCACAAGTTTATCAATAAATGCTTTCTATTGCGCGAGCATAACATATAAAAAATCATAATAAACCTCAAAATTAACTGATATACGCCTAAAATAACCTAACTTTGATAACATTTTCAAGAACTAATCATAATATAAATTGTAAAAAAGCTACAAATTCAACATCCCCGTTAAATAAAAGTACTGACTGAGAATTAAATATTTAAAGTTACTCATTTTAACGCACTTTTATTAGCTTCACCTGTATGTAACGAAATCTTTGAACTCGATTATTACTCATTTTAAATGGTCAGATTCAATCAAAATTTTGCATATTTGTCAAGGACCGAGGACAATACAATAATTTATGAATTTTGTTCTCTTGCCCTGATCAGTATCATCAGGATTAACGATTTCTCTTTTCCAGATTTGGTGACTAAGAGATTAAGTTACAACCCTAAAGCGAAAATGCCCCATGTTTAATACAAATACAACAAACAGAAAAAAATGTTATTTTTATGTGAAAAAAGGGAGGATAAGTCAGTAATTTCTTACCATAATATAAACAATGGCCTAGGTTTTCTGAAAATGTAAATAAAAAGACTAGAGCCTGTGGAAAACAATGATGTATGTTCTAATTGATGGACACCCAGACATAAATTCTGTTTTTCTGTTTCTCTTGTCTGTGGAATGAAACAACATTCATTGCTTCATTTTACCAAACCAGCCGATAATTGATTTGAAGATCACATGTGTGTGATTAAATAATTCCTCACAAACTTTTACATTCAAAACGTGTACTTTTATGTCTAATGGTGATGAAAATTTCAGAGAAAATATTGAGCTCTTTTTAGTGAAAAATATCTGACTTTACACCTTCTTCCGCATTAAGTATTTCCTACTTACCTCCTCCAGTTCTCCTTTCCCTTGGCTGATCCTACATTTTGCAATACTCATTTAAGATTCATTCATCAATCAATAAATGATAGTTTAAAAAACTAAAAATAGACATGATTTTATTGCAGATCGAACTAAAAAATAAAAAATAAATTATGGTTTAAAAAATAATATCAGGTTTTAATTGTTAATCGAACAAAAAAGTGAAAAATAATGACTAACGAGAAAATTAATGTTATTGTGGTAAAATCGTGTGTGGGATCCTTTGTACTACATTTTCACACTCACTCTGCATTTCTGAATAGAAGGAGTAAGAAATTATAACGATTGATGTCGAGCACACATCACGCTTTTAACCCAATGACATTAATTCTCTCGTTAATCACTTTATTCTTATATTAAGAATTATTTTTTTACTTTTTAGTAAGATTAAAAAAATTATAAAAGCATGTTATATTAAGTTTTTTTAAATTATAATTTATTTATTTATTCTATACCTAAAAAGGTTTATAAAAATTAAGTAAAAAAAAGTTTATTAACAATAAAACCTAAGTATTTATTACGCTATTCTTAAAATGTCACTACTTAGATTTGCATTAAAAAAATGCTATTTGCGTAAAAATCCCATAACCCAGTGATTTTCAAACTTCCAATACTGGTGACCCACTTTTCAATCATAATTTTTCTCATACCCCTATACAAAAGAATGTATTGAATGAGATAGTAATGTGCTTAGTCGCTGAAGCTATAATAAAGGGTGTTTTTTTAGAGGTATAGAAGTTTAAATTGCAATAAAACAACGATGTATTCGATTGACATGAATTTTTTTTATTCGAAAGATAATCTTGTGGCATTACATTTTAAATATGATTTCTGGCATATGACTGCCACAGCTGGCTCGGATGTAGTCCAATCTGGACGTCCAATTTTCGATGACTTTTTCCAACATTTGTGGCCGCATATCGGCAATAACACGGCGAATGTTGTCTTCCAAATGGTCAAGCGTTTGTGTCTTAACCGCATAGACCAATGACTTTACATAGCCCCACAGAAAATAGTCTAGCGGTGTTAAATCACAAGATCTTGGAGGCCAATTCACAGGTCCAAAACGTGAAATTAGGCGGTCACCAAACGTGTATTTCAATAAAGCGATTCTGGCACGAGCTGTGTGACATGTTGCGCCGTCTTGTTGGAACCACAGCTCCTGGAAATCATGATTGTTCAATTCAGGAATGAAAAAGTTAGTAATCATGGCTCTATACCGATCACCATTGACTGTAACGTTGTGACCTTCATCGTTTTTGAAGAAGGCTTCCACTAGCCCATAAAGCGCACCAAACAGTCTGTTTTTTTTGATGTAACTGTGTTTCGACATACACTTGTGGATTAGATTCACTCCAAATGCGGCAGTTTTGTTTGTTGACGTAGCCATTCAACCAGAAGTGCGCTTCATCGCTAAACAAAATTCGCATATGAAAATCGGGAACAACGGCAATCTCGTTTTGGGCCCATTCGACGAATCTACGCCTTGCTTGATCATATTTAAAATGTAATGCCGCAAGATTATCTTTCGAATAAAAAATTTCATGTCAATCGAATAATACATCGTTGTTTTATTGCAATTTAAAGTTCTTTACCTCTAAAAAAACACCCTTTACAATCTTAATTATAAACCATGCAAATTAAGAAGATAAGCATATTAAATGTTGTATGTGACTTTTATGTAATATATATTGTAAGTAAATGAATTTTAAGTAATAGAATATTTATTATGCTATTTTTCTTTCTCTGATTTTTAAATTGGAACAGATTGCAAAATGCGGTGGCTGCTTCGAAGACAAAATATAGATCTCAGCTACTAATAGAAAAATAACGCAGAGTGTCAATTTCTAATCGTAAACCTTCCTTTGAAAAACTTGTTCAGCAAAAAGAAGTCCATGGAAGTCACTAATACTTAATAAACTTATTATTAATTTAGTATTAATAAATTAGTTATAAATACCTTGTGCAGCACTGATACATTAAAAGTATACTGTGGCTGAAGTATCCACTTTTCACACGAGTTCATTTTTAAAAAAATAAAGCATTATGCTTGATATAATAGCTGAATCGTAAGGAGAGTAAAACCAAGTGCACACACACACACACATGACAATTTTTTTAAAAAATTAAGATTTTTTTTAAATGAATCATCACATATTATAATTAGTTTTAAGCGAGTTGTAATTGTAACCCTCACAGAGTTAGCATTTAGATTTAATGTTAAATAATGGAAAATAATATAAAATTCCGATGAAGAATAATTGCGTTATTTTTAATATTTAAAGCGAGAAGACTTTAAAATTTTTTAACCCGGAAACAGGCGCGCTCTCGATACTAATGTTAATGGTCGCAAGGGGTGATTGAGTCACCCCAATCTTTTTTTTTTATGTATATAATTACTTTTTATTGTACACGATAAAAATCGTAATTCCAGTGAATAATTTAACTAAGAGAAAGTATACTTACCTGTTTTCAAGGAGTTTTCCATTTTTCTTTGATAATTTGAGAAAAAAAATCAAATAAAGCTGAACTAAAATGTGCGTGACCTTAATAAAGAACACAATCACGGACATTTTTCACTAACATGATAAGAACATTATCTGCAGGCAAAACTGTTATATTCTGCTCAAGTTATTGTAGTTTTACTGTCCTTTGTGATGATCGACAAATAGCATGTTGAACTTTAGCTTGCTTATGTAGTTTGACAAGGCGAAGTGTATCTTCTGGTACATGTATAGCTTGATATTTTAGAAGATGGAGTTATTTAGGTAGCATTTGAAAATGTTCCTTTCGTTTTATGTTTTCGTCGCTTTTCTCAAATTTACTTTCGCTATCATGAATAATCTGCATTATGTCAGCAGGTTCTTCCCTTACTTGATCATTTTCAACTTCCTTCAATAGAGAGCACAGATGCCCATTTCTTTTTATATCATTTATAAACCATAATAAGTCGTACAACAAGGCAAATTAAAAACACCAACTTGTTCATAGCGGGAAAATATAGCATGATCATAGAAAGTATTTTGGGAAAAAAGTGGCCACGCCGAGAAAATTAAAACAAGTACCTTCAGATTTTGTAAAAAAAAACGTTTGCCACTCCCAAAAAAGAGAGAGTATGCGACAAATATATTTTAGTACTCATGAAGACTGTCATACAGGAGGATAGTGTCATGGCCATTGATAACAAAAGAACAATTTTGACAGAATTAACGATTTTGTGAGCTCTGTGGCTGGTGAGACCACTCCCGTGTTAACCGTGTATTCAATATAATAATATGAATGTTAGTTTTAAATAAATAAGTTCTAGAAAAATTCTGTAAAATGTTTTTTCATTATGCTTATATGTCTGAGAATACTCATAAAAAATCATGGCTAAGTAATTTTTCAAAGTGCTCTCTGTGATTTTCCAAATATCATAAAACTCTCATCATGGAAAAAAGCCGAACATTATTTACAACTTCCCTAAATGAAAAACAAACACATAAGAGAAGGAACGGAATTAACCCGACCGGAAGTTCGAAGGTCAAAGTAGATTATCAGCAAATTTATTGTGCTGCTTACAGCTAATGTACAATACTTCAATAATAATAACAGTGATGAATTTTTTATCTTCCCAAAATTTTTTGATTCTGGGTCTGAGTTTTGTTTTTTCTGTGAAAGAGCTGTATTTTAGGTTTTAAAAGAAAACGTAATAAAGAAATCTCTCATCATGGGATTGCAGTAAATCAAACAATTTGTTTTTATTTGGTTATAGGAGATAGAATGAAGTTAATAAAGATAGATATGATAGAAAGATAGCTAATGAAGATTTGAAGAAGAAGCTTTTATTTTTTGATGACGTAATATTGCTAGATGATATATATAAATTATATCAGTGTAAATGTGTATTTTTAGTATGCCAGAAAGTAATTTCTTTTACTTCCTTCCAGTAAATTAATTTTTTAAATCTTTTATTTTCGATATGCTCGCGTTCCCTTCGTAGGTTTATCGCCCCCAGGCGACTCACCCTCACAGTTTGAGAAACGCTGCCATAAGTCAATGTAACAATTTTTCACCTTTATATATATTTTTATTTGTTGGAAAAGTTGGAGTGGCGCGCAAAAAGAGTTTGGTCACCCCTGCATTAGACTATTACGGACTTCATTTTCCCTTGATGTGGAGATGCTCCCTTTTGGCTTGAAGAAAGGCTTTTCCAAATCTGAGAGGTGTACCCTCCCTAAGGAAGCACCAAGTAAAGAAAAACTATGTTTTTAACAATGTAGTATATATGATTAAGGACGCACACATTTAAAATAATATGTCATTAAATTTTATCAACTTATCTTCCACTTACTTCGATATAAGCATTTATTTAATTGGATGCCAATTGTTTCGTAAATTGGATTAAATCACTGGGGAGGAAACAAAGTTAATGTTGCTGTTAAGGGGATCGTTCTAACAATAAATTTGGAAACCACTGGTGAAAAGTGGTTCCTTAAAGATAAAGGCCTGGAAGGAAATGACTCCCATTCCTAAGCGTCTTGAGTTCCCAAGCGTTTCAATGAAACTGAACTTGCCAGTTCCAATAGTCGTATTCTGGCTTTAGCTGCAGAGTCACATCCCCAAATTACTTGCTTGTGAAACCCAATGGCTATTGCGTGATAAAGAGAAGAATAAAAACGTTTGGGCAGTTCTCGCTGGAACTTCTATCAGAAGCAAGATGGTGACGTTGAACACATGTAATTCTTCTAGATTTTCGCCCCTATCTCTGCTAAAATATGTGAGATTACTCAGCTTTTCAATTCTAATTATGATATCCAATATGTTAATAAATAATATTTACTTAATCGTACGAAGACCTTAGATTGAACAACTGAATCATAGAAGTCTAAGAACAATTTATTTGCATGTATCACTTAACTTATTGTGTAAGTCTCCACATAATTTATTAAACACCGAGATACCAACAAGTAATTGTTTTCATTAATTGTTCATTACTTCAGACAACAACATTTCTATTTACACCAAGAAAATATTTAACATCTGGTAAAAAAGGTTTAGTTTAAAGACTAATCAGCATGATCATATCAATATCAAATAATATTTAAGGTATCCGATTACTTGCAACAGCTTTTTTTTTAAAAAAAAAAGAAGAAAAAATGGTGATATGGGGATTTTTTTGTGAAATTTAGATTTATTTATTTTAGTCTAAGAGAAATATGCTAAAATTAAGAACAGAAAAAAGATATTATTATTATTAAAATGGGAAAAGAATTGATAAATATTTACAAAAAAATACATAAACGGTGCCCACTCTGTACGAAAAGTTTTTAAGCAAATTTTCAATTTTTCATTTTTGATGTGTTGCTTGGCTATTCATTTTTGAAATGACATTTAGGATAAGATATATTTAAATTTTTACGAAAACTAGAGCACTTTATTTTTGTTGTTATATGAAATCGCTTAAAAAAACAGTGATTTTATTCACATAAGAGACTGTAAATTTTGTAATAAAACATTGATGGAGGAATTTGAAGGTTAACACTTCTACTATTATACAGAACATACCCAAAAAAATTAACTTAATCATTTTCAAAACTTTTTAAGCAATCGCTGTCCCTGTTTAAGCAATTAAGAAAAAAATTCGAGTAAAACGTATTTTTATGTATGACATTTTGCTTAAAGTAGTGGCATCTGATTCTGGTGAATGGGAAACAATCAATTTTGTATTTTTATAAAGCTAATAAAGCAGCATATAAAAAAAATGATAAAAAAAATTGTTAATTTTTGGCAAAATTCACAATTTTAGTCTAGCAGGATCCCTTAACAGATTGTACAAATTAATCATAGGAAACTGTGATGTCTTTATTTTATTATTAGAATTAGTAACACTACAAACATATTTTTGTTTGTAAAATGTAGTTTCAAAATCTCCTTTCTCATTTTATCACATCGATCATCGGAAAAACAGTATATTCCAATTATCTTTATATATCTTAATGATTAGCATTTTTGCATGTAAGTTTTTATCTTAGTTTCTCCTAATTTTTTTATATAATATATTCATATCTTACTATTCTCATTACTCATACTTTCATTTTATTTTACTAACTGGTGTTCCATCCACGTGTGATAGATATAGGTCTAATTTTTCAGCATGGTTCTGTTTCCTCTATTATCTCGAAATTATCTAGTGTACGGGGAAGCTGGATCTATAAAGTATGGCTTAGCCATAACTTTGCTGGCCTAATTCAGCAACACCTTTAGAAATCATAACTGGTCTCCATTTTAGTTCAAAGCCTTTTTTGGTATCTTCAATTTTAATATTTCTACACCTCTGTTTAGTGTATTTGTCTGTTTTTATCCAGTTTTAGTACAATATTTCTTTGCACCAGTAGTGCAACAGCCCATGAGAACCTGGGCTTACTGTGCCCATCCCAGTATACGTGACCATTGAGCGGTGAGGAGCATGAGCAGATGTCCCAATCAGATGGTCGGTCTGAAGTGAGACCCCCTAACGTTTAAGTCCCCAAGCAAGCTTGGTACTCATTTATCCACCCACTGCAGTAGGGACGGAAAGCTTGTAGTTGCTCTTATTACTTAATTTATTTTATTTTTCAGAGTGATATACACGTGATGCCTTACCAAATTAACTCCAGCAGTCCGATTAATAATTTAGAATATGAAGTGTAGTAAAAATTTTGACTAGACTTTTAAAATTTAAATATAATATACAAAAAAATTATTGAAATATAAATGCTTTTTTACGTCTTATAAATAATTATAGCAATGAAGAGTTAAAAATGATATCATGATTATATAAATTTAGAGCCTATGGGTTATTTAAAGTATTATTTTATCACCATCTAAATATTAACCTCAAAAGAAAAAAGCAGAAAAAGAGAAGTAAAAGAATAAAGAAAAAAGTGAAAAGGAAGAAAAAAAACAATCCCAGTAACTTAAAGATAAAAAAAATATTAAAATACAAGCACTGTTTATTTATTTATTTATTGAGAAAAATTAGAATGAAACTTACACAGTAAAAATGTTGTTTTCAAGTACTATTTCAAGGCTGAATCTTTCCAGTGAAGAAAAAAGAAATGTTTAAATTCCTTTTTTATTTTCAAAATATATTTATTTCCACATATTAAGATGTCTGCAAATCCATCATATATTTTTTCAGAGAAGAGTTTGTGTGAAATTTTAAAATAAATTGCTTATAAAAATCGGTTTTTATATAGAAGAAATAAATTGTGTGTTAGAATTCCTCAAATCATTTAAAAAGAAGGATTTAAACTTAATACTTTGTCCTTCCAGATTAAATCGAAGGAAAAAACTTTGAATGTGAACTAATATTTATTAATATTTAATAATTTTTTATGTATATATTGTGTGTTGTCGCTAATAAAGCCTGCTTCGGGAGTTTTACGCCGACGAAATGGAAAAGAACCGTAAGTTTTTAAAATGCATTATATTTTCTAGAATTATTTTTTACTTATTTTATTACACATTTCTTTTTGCTCTATTTTAATTAGAAAGCAGGGTTTCGTAACAATGAATATTAATTTTCTTTTATGAAGTTCCCAAATGCCCTAAAGCGTATATGACTCTTTCTTGTTTTTGTTATAATTAAATTAAACAGACACACAACAACTGCCATATACATATGCAACACACACCATAAATATTTTTGATTATGCAATAGAATTCTGAGATTAGATTTTGTAATACAGCACATATTTTTCCTATGAATAACAAAATAACTAACACTTAGAAACGAAACATTTAATAATTAAATTTGTATTACAGCTAAAGATTCACTCCGATAAAAATATAAGCATACATAATAAAATACTGATATTTTTATATGCAATTAGATGGAATAATAAATTTTCTGCATTCTCTAATTACAACGAAATAAACAGCATAGTTTTATTTATGCAAAAATCAATATTTCTACGTTGTTTACTTTCATCCAATTGCAGATTGAATCTTTTTATTCAATTTATCATCGCAAATCAGATGTTTAGTTTATCATAGTAAACATTAATTTTTATATTATGTTATGAACCCATTTTTTTTACATCTTTTGATTTTTTTCTAATGAAATTTTTTAAAGTACCCGTAAAAATAAGTATCAATTTAAAAAATTTATACTCTTGTCCACACTGATATGGTAATTCAATTGTTTCATAGTGTACCTTTTTTCATGAATATTGTTACAAAATATTAGTTTTCAACTTATTTCACAAATAAAATTTGAATTCTGAATGATGCTTTACTGGTATATCATTTCAATACACAAAAATACTCTATAGCTATTCAAGTACCCATGATAAATTTATTTTTCTTCTTTTCTATAAGATTGCTCCATGTAAGAAGAGATTCAACAGTATTGCACGTTTTTCGTTTTTAAAGATGGTAAGGTAGTAATGCGACGCCGGTTTAACTTAAGTTAAATTGATTAATTTATTTCGTTAGATCCATTTTAAATAAAACCCGGTTCTATTCTTCTGTTGGCGTCACACTATAGCTTAAGTTTAAACATTAGATCTTTTAAGACAAATAAAACAGTACACTAAATTAAAGGCCGGTTCTTTAAAGTAACAATTAATTTATTAAACAATAAGATTAAAATTAAGTGACACATAACTGAATACTACTTAGCTTTGAAGGAGGGAGAGAGCGACGGAGGGGGTTGACCTCGGGTAGCAAGTGCGCATCCCGGCTGTGGAGGGTTTTTCTGGTAGACGAAGAAGGAGTAAAAAGCCCCGAGAATTCGCGCGCCAACCCTTATAAAGGTTGACCGCACCACACGGAAAATCATCCGCTTCAAAGTTCTGGCGGTAGATTTTACAATTCCGATTGGCCAACAAGATGTGCAAGGATACAGCTTCGCCTGCCATAGAGTCCGTTGACCTGAGGCACCCCGAAATTCCTTTAAGGGGACTTGGTACCCTAAAAATCACAAACCTATCGTTTTTTTTTTTATTTTCATTTAATCTTATTCTTTGCATTATTATCTTTCGATTGATATATCACTTGTGCATGTCGGAAAGTTAGAAGTTGACTAAAACTTCATTTGAAAACAAATTAGGCAATTCAGCCACACACCCTTTAGAAAAAAAAAGCTAAAAAATGCTTTATGATAAAAAAATCTATTTTAGAAATAGAAATAATAACTATAAAATAGAATGTGTAGTATTAAAAGCAGAATATTTCCGAGGCAATACAATAATGTAATTTTTTCTTCCTTGTGAAAATGTGTGCATGTAAAATTTTTAAATTAAGGCATTTTATATTAATAATTTTATAATTTCAGTTCTTCTTCCTGATATATTTTTCATACAAATGTAATAATTTAATATTATAAGAAGAAAAACAGCTAGAATTTCTGTCGTGACAGAAAAATTTTTTTTTTTTAACATTTTTCTTGAATTTTCATGGGCAATTAGTACTCTCTAAAAGTTGATCATTTATAAAAAATGTGTGGGTTGAAAAAAATATGAAAATGCAATTATTGTAAAGAAAAAACGTATAACTAATATCTTAAAGTTGTATTTTAAGTTTAATTAAGCTTATAATAATTATTTTTCAGAATTATAAACTTTAAACCTGTTTTTCTCAGTTTGTGTTTTTCGAAACCTTAGTGCATTCAAAATGCTACTTCTTCGACAATTATTTTCCAATCACTTCCATTTTTTTTTCTTGCGTGTTGAAAATAAAGCATAATAAAATTAGGGATCCGTTTAACTATAAACTGAATATTTTTTTTTTAAAAAAAATAAAATGTAAGACATGTTGGCTTTTTCGTTGATTTTTAGCCTGTATATCAACATTTTATTTTTTTCTCAAAACGAATGAAGTTATTCTAAAATCGATCCCTAAAGTTGTTTAGATCATCCATAAGAGTATTATAAAAAAAAAATTTCAGGTCAAAAAATTAATTTTTACAAAAGGAGTAGGATTTTAAAATTTTCTCAATTTTCTTCCAAAAATTAAAATTTTTAAAATTGTGTGAATAATATATGAAAATTTTCATCTGGTAACATTTTCTTGAATAGAAACATTGTATAAAATGCTAAAATATAATTTTTAAATACGTAAATAAAGAAGTTTGCTCAAAGGGTGCCAAGTCCCCTTAAATCCGTTTCCTGTAAACAGGGCAAATGTACAAACTGCCGTTGTAACTTTGGGGACCGGCGACCTCCCATCACTCCTCCCCTCTTTCAGATTAACAAAACTAGAAATAAAGAAACACACAAAAAATCATTCATGAAAATGTAAATATAATAGATGCAATAGCAACCATAGTTCAAAACAGTCCCGTCGTCCCTCGTCAAACTCCTGGTCAAGAACGAATGTCCACTTCTTGAAGAATGGTAACTGAAACATCCAATCTTAATGAAGACTCCTGAGGCTGTGTGAAGCATAACGTCACATGTAATTCTGTAACTGCAACCATGACAACAGTTCAACAGTCCCGTCGTCCGTCATCAAACTCCAGGTCAAGAACGACTGTCCACTGAAGCATAACGTCACAGTCCTCAGCACTATAGAGACGTAGTTGTTCTATGCAGTAAATCTCTCGTGAAATGAAGAACCGGTGGGTCTGAATCCCGCGGGGGCTCCTCCAGTGGTGCAACGGCCAGGTGGAACATTGAATCACAGTCTCAACATTTTGTAGGATACTATCTCGTGGAGCAATCAAGACCCGATGCACAGTAAGTCCGGATGGCATAATGTCCTGAAACAGAGAAAAAAAAACACGAACACTCTCGTAGGAGAGCCAGCATCAGTAGAGTATGTAAAATAGGGAGAACAAATTTTCCACTCTTCCACAGGGCTTTCAGATACCCGAGGTCCCCATCTCGTTCTCCCATCACTCAATATAAAAAAAATTTCAAGAAGCATTGTCTAAAAAATTCTATTTTGCACACACAAAAAAAAACAACCAACAAGAAAATTGCATTTCAACCCCAATTCCTTAAACGTTGCGAAAAGGTGGAGAAAAACAAATTAACTACTGACAACTACAATTAAATTCATGTACGAAAAAAAAATTGCCGAATGGGATATGGGTCACCAAACAATTCACACAAGGACAACATATATAAAATAACAAATAGAAATAATCGAATAATCACAAAGAAACATGTGCCACTAAATAATAAAAAAAAAATAAGACGAGTAACGCATAGTAAAATCAAAAATTGCATATATAACAGCTTCGCTACTCACAATAACCACACATATGCGCATCGAACAAAATACTTTGTGATAAGAAATAAGTACTAGTGAAAACATATATAATCAATACAAACATGGCACCCAGAAAACAGACACCTCATAATCGTTTAACATCGAAATCCTGACATGACTAATGTGAAGTGCATGTCCCAGACCACCAAACAAAATTACTATTTTAACCTTCAACAGTACTCAAAGCATAAGAAATTGCAGTGGTTCACCAAGAGCATCGATAACAATCTTTCTTAAAAAAAATTAATTTAAAGTGTAAAATTAGAAATTGAAACGATTGGTGTGCATAGATGAAAAAAATATGTTACAACCTCCGAGAATGCTTAATAGCCTAAGAAATTTAAAAATTCACTACAAGCATTGGTTACAATTGAAAGTTTAAAAAAAAAAAAAAATTAATGTAATTAATTCAGATTTGCAAATTTCATTCTCTAAATTAACGAGTAGTATAAACGGTAAAAAAAAAATTATAACCTCAATGAATGCTGGGTAGCCTAAGGAATTTAAAAATTCACTACGAGCATTGGTTACAATTTGAAATAAAGAAAAAAATTAAACGTAATTAAATTTAGAATTGCAAACTATGAGTGCGCATGTGATCGGTATGCATCCCCCAATGTGTACAAAGGCAAAAAACAAAAACATCCATTTCCTGCAATAGAACGATCGCCAGCAACCGCCAACACAAGAAACAGAATGCAGAATTAAGACTAAAAAAATTTCGCAAATCCGATTGAAAAAAAAAAATTAACTATATCGATTTATAATTTTAAAAATAAATTTGAGAGGAAAAACAATTCTTCCACATTCAATACATTCGAATTTCCATTTGGGAAATGAATTCCAGAAATCACAAATGCAGTTGAAAATTTCAGAAAAAAAAATTAAAAACATAAAATTGATATGCAACCCAAGTCATATGAGGCGACACATACAGAGTAAAGTAATTTAACTAAAAGAAAATTATTGCAAGTGTTACACATAATTAAACAAAAATTCCAAAATGAAAAAAAATATCGCTTAACTCATCAACATAACTTTTCAACAATTTATGTAATACAATGTATCAAGTCCAGATAATATATATAAAAAACTCAAAATGTTTCACTATACGCCCAACAATTATACAAACACGAAAAAAAAAAACAAGATCCTCGATTTACAACAATACTGCTAACTCAATTCATCGAAAATCCTCTAATTAATAACTCAAATATAATTCTATAACACCAACCTAAAATTCTCAGTAACCTTAAAATGATTCCTCGATAATCCAAAATTGCCTTTACCTCAGATCGTTCACATCTTATGCCTCAACAACACTAACTAAACTTATCTGCACCTTCCAAATAATCGATTGCTCCACAATACCATTAACTTAAACCATCTATGCTCATCAACTTATTTACACAAGATCTCATATACTCACTAACACTAACTAAACTTAACTGCAACTTAAAAATTAATCAATTGACTTCTCCACAATACCATTAACTAAAACCATCTATGCTCATCAACTTATTTACACAAAATCTCACATACTCAATAACACTAACTAGACTTATCTTCAACTTTCAAATAATTAATCGACTTCTCCGCAATACCAATAACCAAAACCCGTCTTTGCTCATCAACTTATTTACAAAAATCTCGCATAATCCTCAACTCGAACTTTCCTAAATGCATCTCAAAACATTTCTAAATATACCACACAATCATTAATTCAACTTATCCATGTTCATCAACTTAATTACTCGAAACCGTACCAAATCATTAACCAAAATTACCCTATCTACATCAAAACAACGTTCTCAATTATACCGTATAATTATCTCAACTCAATTTCCTTTGCCCAAAATCCTTAAATCAAAATATCCTTCTGTACATCAAACAATTTTCTCAAATAAACCATATAACTTTCTTTTCAACTCAACTATCCATTTCCATAAAAACAACTATCGAATAAACGTACTTTGAACAAACTTATCTATCTCCATGAAAAAAAAAAAAAAACTTTCCCAATTATTCAACAAATTCATCAGTTTAAAACTTTTCCATCTCCTTCAAATAACTTTCTCAAATATTCCACGAAATCCCTAACTCAAACTTATCTACTCCTTAAAAATTAATAAAACAAAAAAAAAATTTACAACTAATCATCTTCAACATTTTCAAACCAAAAAAAAAAAAAAAAAAATCAACCTCAACACTCAATTCAATAATCTACCCGAGTGCTACCATTAATCAAAACAAGTTAACCTAAATCAACAAAAATACTATATCAACATCAACCAAACCATTAAATTCCTAGTACAGTTTAGCACACAACCGAGACACAATTATTGACTGCACATTAATTTAACAACCACAATATTAATCTAAACCCCTGAATAAACAACAACAAAAAAAATTACAAATCTATAGCAAAAGAAACAACGAAGAAATTAGATGACCATTGAACACCCAACGGAAACACAAGAAAATTTTAAGTCAAAGTTAGCAATCATCTCACATAAAAAAAAAACAACATGCGCGAAAATAAAATTATTAAAGTTTCAACCTAATATCTTATAGAAAATATTCAAACAACCATCTCTATCCATATCTTAACAAGCATAAATTCCAATGTTATCATCATTTAGTAATACACAACCACTTAAAATTGATACACCAACAAAATTTAGCAATAAATTAATTCTAACAAAATGCCGTTACCAAAAAAAATTAATCTTCTATGCAAAATCAAAATTTAACCAGAAAGTACAGTTATACACAATCAAATCATCATAAAATAAAATGTACAATAGAGGAACCTTTTGTAAGAAAAAAAAATTAAATTTACTAGATAATAATCACAACACAAATTATGTAATAGATGAGAAAACAAATTTCAAATATGTATGTATCGCAACAACATTCAAATTTCATGACAGGTGTCCAGAGACCCCAAAATTTGACTTTTGTCGCAAACATAAATTAAAGCTTAAAATTACTAAAATTAAAAATTGACGTACGTACATCATTATCATTGAATAACACTTGCATTACACAAAATTTATTTAATATATTGCACAAAACACACAGCATAAAAATATTTTATCTAGAGTTTAAATTGATAATTACCACAAACAACACTATGTCATTTAAGCATAAAATCAAGACAAAATAAACTGCATAAAAAAAATTTAACTGGAATTCATTAAATAACAGGAAATCATTAAATAAATGAGTACAAAATTTGATATAACTAAAAAAAACATAAAACATAGCATGAAACAAGGTGCAACTATGAGACAGGTACCATTCAATGCGTGCTCTCGAAATGACGAAGCGTAAAATTGTAAAAAAAAATTGTCTCCCTCAAATATTTTAGCGCGGAAACGTATTAACGAGCCGAATTACCTGCACGAGCCCTTAAATTATACCGTGGACTTGGAACAATACTCTTAACCTCCGTCTCGTCTGGTTGCAATTGATCCAAATTTTTCAAGTGCAAATATGAAAATCTCTTAATAAATGGAATCATCCGATTGACATGCGTGTTAAATCTTTTCCTCAATTGTTCTACATGTTGCACCCTATAATTGACATTAGAAAAACGCTCTATCACTCTGTAAGGACCTTCGAACATAGGTCTGAGTTTTGGAGATAAATTAGATTTAATGTTAGGCGTCTTTATAAAACACAAGGACCCGATTTTGTAATCGTAATGATGTTGTTTTGTCGCTCTCGTACTCAATTCAACATGTGATGCCTCCTGATCCTTTAGATTATTTAAAACTTTATTGAAAGTATGCTCCAAAGACGGTAAAAGTTTCTCGACATATTCATACTTATTTTGTGGTGTATCAGAATTCTTTTCGTAAGTGTAAAATAATCGAATATCTCTGCCATGTTCTAAGAAAAAGGGAGATGTGTATGTAGCTTCATGGATCGCTGAATTTAATGCTAACATGGTGTGCGGGAGTTGCTCATCCCAATCGTTTGTGTTATGTGAAATTGATGCCAGAATATTGGCTAGCGATTGATTGGGTTTCTCTACCCCCATCAGTAGATATGTAATAGAATATTTTATCATATGAATACAATTTCATAAAAAGTACTTGGGTGTTACAAAGTGGGATTTTTAATTCAATTTTTAAAAAAAATTGTAAATTTAAAACCACATATTCTGCATAACTTATTTCTTTAACTCAAATGCATGGTTTTATTTATGTGGATTTTACAAACATAAAAAACGCATTCCGGACTTCATCTTACTGATTTTGGGCTACCAGAATGTAAACTTTAATATCATTAAATTACCTTTTCCTCGGGAAATTTACAAGGGTTCGTGAAGCGTTTTGGTACAAAATATTTTTAATTTGATTTTGTAAGCACATTTTTATCACAGGTTACATTCTACCACATCAATCAATATCAAAATTTGTAATAAAAGCAATGCATTTAATGTTTTATATGCATGTTCTTCAATTCATTTTCTAAATCTTTTTCTTCAACTCTAATAAACAATTAAGAATAGGCAGAAAAAATTGATGAAATCGTATGTATCATCCCTGTTCTTAATGGGACTCGATACAATCTATAATTATTAAAGTATCCAACTACGCTCGGAACCGGGATTTTGCAAAAGCTATAAATGGATAATATTTAAAATATTTAGTTTCACTTAGATTAGAAAATGTATATAAAATTGTTTTAAGAATATTATTACAATAAAAAATTATTTAAGTACAATATTTTTACAAAAAAATGAACATAGAATGACCAATTTTCAAAATTTTTGCCTGTATACAGCTGAGACCTCTGTACAGAGGCTGAACTAGAATTTTTGAAATATATAACTTAAGAGTGGGTTTATCCATGTTTTACGACAACAAAGGGGATAAATTTTAAGAAAAAAACGCCGATAACTATTTCAATCGGTTGTAACTCTGAAAATAATGTAAATTTTTCAAAAACAAATTGTTCAGACTCTCTGGAGAAGTCTTCACTTTATACTAGCAAAATATTATCATTTTAGAAGCATTTTCAATAAAAGGACAACATTTTGAAAAAAGGATATTCTAAGCTAATTTTTTGCCAAAATATTGTATTTAAATAACTTTTTTTTGTCAAAGTGTCCTTAAAACAATTTTATACATGCATTCTAATCTAAGTGACACTAAATGTCATGAAAATTATCCATTTATACGCTTTTTTTAAAATCACGGTTCCGCACGTAGTTCGGTACCTTAAGTGATAGTTACTAGAAGCTTTAATGGTCGACATAGTCTAAAGCAGGGGTGGCAAATGTTTATGAATTAACGTGGAATTTTTTCTAAAGAAACGTTTAATGAGGTACAGACGTACCGTCAAATAATTTTGACATGTAAATATTGGGAAAGTAATTAAATTAAATTCTAACAAACAAAACTCTTTATTTGCTGCAAAAAATACATTTTGCGTTGGAAAGTAGTAAATCCTTTATAGTTATAGGTGTAATTCAAATTAAAGCAATATCAGTGTGACCTCTGTTGTTGCAGATTCTCGATGACAAATAACTTATGTAAGGATTGTAAGATGTAACTTTTATCAGCTTGCACTGGAGTCTTCTGCTAAAATGTTTTCTAAGCGAGTCTTTAATGTTATTCATCCCTAAAAATAAGGATTCGCTGGCACAAGTAGATTAAGCATGAGTCCATCAGGGTACATAATAAACTTGATCGCTCAGGAAAATTAATTGAATTGAGAAAATCTCGCTGAAATTTCCCTGATAGAAGAATCAATTACGGAAATAAATTTTTCAATAACTGTTATTTGTCTAATTTCGCAAGTGCATCTAAATCTTCCAACATCCAACGACTGTTGGTATGCGCTATTTTGTAGAAAAATTCTAATTTCTTCCAAACAATCAAAACATCTTTGAAGTACGTTCCCCGTGCTCAACCAGCAAATATTATTATACATTAGTGAGCCATTAAACTCCGCGTTGACTTCATCTAACGAAGCATCAAACTTTTGCTTATTTAAGGCCTGTGACGATTTGAGGTTGACTATTTTTGTGAATCTTATCACACAAGGCTTCTTGGTGAATTATGCAGGGCTTTCAAGAATCGAATCTATCCTAAGTCTGTTAAAATTGAACTAATAAAACAATTTATTTACATATTTGTCCAACATATTTAGATAACCATCATTTATTACGGAAATAATTTTTTTTCAAATCAATTTTTTTCTCTTGGAAACGAATTTTTATCATCCGTACAAATATCTTCGCCCTTTGTTACAACATATTATCACAATTAATTCTTCCTTAAAGACTTTTCCAAATAATATCGAGTACAAACAACTAAACTTGTAGATTTAATGACTTCAGTACTTTCGTCAAGACATAGCGGTATAAAAAGAGGGGATGTAATGTCTTTTTTTTTATCTGCTACGTTACCAGCCAGCTTTAAAATTCTATACTATTTTCTTTTCTTTTCTGGATAAAGGGATACCTGCGGTGCGCTTAAAGAGCTCAAACGTCCTCCCGTTGGTGTGGTGTGGTAGTTAGGAGAGGAAGTGTCAGCGCTAAAACTAACTAACTAAAACTAAAATTAGATGATCGTGGGCGCCTATTCCCAGAGGGATGGGAGAAAAAGTTAGACAATGATTTGAAAATTTAATCAAATACCGAAAACTCCCACAAAAACGGGGAGGGATGACATACCCCAAAGCACGAACGTTCTAACGAAGCAGAGCGCCGGCGGAGGGAGGGGAAGAACGCAGGAAGGAAAACGGGACGGCCGAAGGCTGCGAATCAAGTCGGTGAAAACATCACCTCAGAACCCAGAGTGAAAGATGCAGTGCAATGCAGCTAAATCATATTGTTAAGAGTGTGAAAAGAGTGTTTTGGTTGTGTTGTGGGGGGCGGAGCGGGATTCTGCACTTCGTTGAAGAGTATTTACAGACGATGTTTTACATACCACGGTTACAGAACATAAACACACACCACTTTGTCGCCTGTACTAATCCCGACATATTTCTCGGTCTACCAAGTTTGACATTCTGTGTTGCATATACTATTTTGCATTTTTTATTGAAGTTAACTTCTTATGGCACGTTAGGGAAACCTTTTCGTTACGTGTTACCAGTTACGGTTACGCAATGAACGTAAGGTAGAAATGAATAAAGTTCCGACTTTCCCCACGTTTTTAAAAACGCCAGCTAATTCATACTATCCGAAACATGTTAAATAAAGTTTTGAATTTCATGCAAAAGTTATGGAGTTCTTTTCCCCCAACCTAATATATACGTAACGTATTGGCCGAGTTGTATATTTTTTTAATGTTAGTAGAGTTTCATGAAAATATCTTCGGAATGGACGTTCATCTTTTTATTTTGACATGACACATCAAAGGCGTTACGACAATACAAAAGCTTACGAACACACAAAGACAAAGAGAGCTGCAGCTATTTATATTTTTACGTGGACGAGGATGAGACAAAAAAAGCAAACGGCAACGATTGCATGATGAAGGCAAGCAGACAAAGAGAGCGATTACACAAGATTTTAGCTTTTATACCGGCAGTGACAAGCGCGTGACTATTATGTAATAGTATTTCTGATTGGATAGAATAGGCGGGACAGGGATTTCGGACTAGTTGATTACGATTAAGATTAAAGCGTTATTTTCGAACCAAAGAATTAAAAACTTAGTAAAAAGAGTTAACAAAAAGGATACTAGAGGTAATTATATATATATATATATATGATGCTTCAAATCAAAATCAACACCAAGTGAAGATTTTAATTTGGTTTAAAATTTATGCCTAGAACTGTTAAATAATACTTTCTAGTTTAGGTTTTCAATTTGAACGTGAAGGGTGGCATATGGAGACAATAACACTTAATGACCTAAGATTAAAAGTGTTATGTTTAGAATATATTTCCTGAGAATTAATTTGGTCTTTAAATTAAGACTCGAAGATGTTACGGAAAATAAAAATTAAATGGCAAATAGGGGATTTTGTGTTAGATCTAATTTAATTATCTGTACTTATATATACAGAACGTGAATAAAAATAGATAATTATTCAACTGTTAAGAAGAATTTCACTGAAAAAACTACATTTTAATAGCAGAAAATTGACTTTCGAAATACTTACATGTTGACATTTCTATCATATAAATGATGAACGCCTAGCAAATGGCTTGTTCTGAGTGTTCTAGAGGGATATTTTGTTTCCATAAAAAGAATGCACTGTAAATCTTTAGATAATGTATACAGTTCAGGATGAAAGATTGCTTCAGGGACCTTTCACGAGATACAGACAGGAAAAAAAGAAAAATAGAAGGAGATTCATTTTTCTTCTATAAACTTCAAACCTATTGCGACAAACACTAAACTTTGCTCTATTGTCTGTAGTTCCGTTTTTCTTCTTTCTTACATCCCTCTTCCATTTCTTTCTTTGATCAATTTACTTTCCTCCTTTCTGGAAGCTCGAGTGTTTCCGTGCCCACTTTACTAACGGCCTAATATTCTCAAGGGGTGGATGAGTACCCGTGAGACTCTACTTTTCCCTCCATGCACGAAAGTGGGGAAGAAGCACTCGAAACTGATGCCCTGTTTTTTCATGTTGCTGTTTCTGTGATCTAGTACTTTTCTTCGCAAAAAGTTCTTCAAGAGCAGTTTTGAGTTTGCCTCTTCGAATTTTATCAATGATCGAATCGGATATCTTGAAGTTTAGATTAAGAACTTACCATAGATATTGAGTAAAAATTTAAAGGATTAGATTGCTTAAAATTAAAGCTTGTGAGTGAATGTTTATTAAAGTCACACTATAAAACATTACGAGGGTAACTGGCAACGGACCTCGTAATTTTATATCTCCGTTGAGTAAAGAGGACTAGACTTGAGTTGGCACCCTGTCTCCAAACAATCACATCATTCTATTGAGAAAACTTTCAGCCTCTACAGATTTTAAATACATCAAGTCCTCTACACGACGGTTCTTCAGTGGACTGGGGCTCAAAATCCTGACATGCTCACCACGAGTTCATAAACATAACCTCTTGTCTACAGTAGCCTTTTTAGGATGCCAGATTAGTTTAGATCAAGAACGTATGTCAAATGAAATTAAATTTTTGCTTAAAGTATAACCTTTGAATTAATATAGTTTTAAATAAAAAGTAGAGAAAGTTTTAACTGTGTAGTATTTGTGTGTGTGCAATATTTGAATTAAAACACAAAATTTTTAAAGCGAATTGGAAAACCATATTAGTTGTGGAAATCAGAACCTATTGACATTAAAATTGCATATAAAGATAGTTTTTTCATCAAAAAGATACTGAATTATTTTTATCTATTTAAATTGACACACACACACATATATATATATTCTAAACTCAGCCAAAGCGGTAGCACAAGGAAATTGCGAGACACAATCAGGTTTTCATAGCACCCTCTAAGGCAGTGGTTCTTAAACTGTGGTCCGCGGAGTCTCTCATGTTACGTTGAGATTTCCCTCTTTTAAAGACTGAAAGCTCTCGTAGAAAAATTGAAGGGTATGCCCTACTAGACTAGATCACTTAATAGTCCCAAATGAAAATCTACCAGAAGTTGTATTTTTATCAGGAGTCTGGAAGGAATGTTTAAAATACTTTGGGGGCCCACGATGCGGGTCACGCTGATACATAAAGGGGGGGACGTGGTGTTTGAAATTTTAAAAAACTGGCCACTGCACTCCGAATGCATTTTTATAGATCTTATTAATCTCACGCTCAACAGAGTGAAGAGGTCTTCGGAAGACCTTTGGAGAATGTTCCATCCTAATACACACTAATCTTCATAAAAATTTTGCGCATCAACAAAAAAAAAATTAAATAAAACGAAATTTTACCAATGTAAGTACTACTTTGATGTAAGTCAGTGATTATAGAAAATTAAAGAATAAGGATCATTTACTACCAAAAAATGGACAAATGAATGAAACTTTTAGTGCTATGTTGGACGCCCTCTAGCTCGAATGCTCGATGAGATACGAGCTGGCATTGAGGCATACAAATTTCGTATGAAGACCTGAAACATTTCAAACTACAGTTGCTGTAAACACGCATCTAGTTCAACCAAAGTCATAGGCTGTTCAACTAATCATCCCAACTGATCCCAGATATGCTCGATTGGTGACAAATCTGGGGAGCACCAGGGAAAGGTGGTAATGGGGCGGAGGCAGTATCGTAACATCCTTACTTTGTGTGGCCGAGCATTGTCGACCAAACTCGTAGGCTGTCCCACTTGCCATCCCAAATGTTTCCAGATATGTTCGAATAGTGACAAATATGAAGATCAAGAAGGCCAGGGAAGGGTGGTAATGTGTCGGAGGTAGTCATGTGACATCCTTGTGGTGCGTGGCCGAATATTGTCTTGTTAAAAAAATGGCTTATGGGAGCTCTGTCACTAGGGGCAACACATTAAGGTGATGTCATGAATGTGTGTGTGTGTACTGCTGGGCTGTCATTGTGATATGGAACAATATTAGGAGTGACCGTGTATCGTAAGCAATGACACCCTATATAATCACTCCAGCTGTGGGGACAGCGTGTCGCTGTAAAGGGCAGGCAGGATTAAGGCATTCACTGCGAGGCCTCTACACACAAACACGATTGTCATCACTGTCAAATTCAATCTGGATTCGTCACTGAAAACTACCTAGTTCCTTTCCGTTGCAGTCCAATCCCGTCGTGCTAGACACATAGAGGCGTCGGTGGTTGGATATCATTGGCAGCAAACGTAATGGGCACCACCACGATATTAGATGTCCTTCAACCATACAACTTGAGATGGTTCGAGAAGACACAGGGGCCTGTAGTGAAGATGCTGCCTGTGTCAAGACAGCGGTCATTAAAGAGGTTGGCTCTACGCGTGCGTGACGTATGATGTGACGGTTTTCTCTGGTTTCGATGGCTGGTCTGTCGAGAGCATCCGAAGCCTTGTCGCCGTGTAAATGATGTCTCTTTTGTCCATTGGTCCCGATTCCTCCTCTCAGTCAAATCAGAACGGCCTACTTGACGAGCTACTCACCAAGTTGACCCCACTCCAGCTTTCCTCATCCCGAGTATTCATTCCTTCTCGAACTGTGACAGCTGCTCATATTATTTTTCTATGACGTCATAACGGCATGACTACTTAAGAGTTTCCTTTCAAAAGATTAAGTACACTCTAACAAGATTTTCGTTCCTGTTTTATATTCCAAAAAGAACGAATTTCAACCTTTAGTTGCATTACCTGATGCGCAATCACGCTGCATTTCTAATCATTTGCATATCTGCCTAGCATGTACCTTCATGCCAAATTTCGTTACAATCCCACAATTATTTCTTGGTGAGCAAATTTTTATGACAATGAGTGCATATACTCGGTAATTATATCGTTTTCTCATATAGATTTAAAACCATTTTTATATATGTAAATATAGTACACTGATCAAATTCTTATTAAAAAAATTAATTGATAACATTAGGACTTTTTCAGACAAAATTTACTGTTTGACTGTTAGAATTAAACTCACGTTTCCAAAGATTCAATGCATAAATGGCAAGTATATTTTTATATTGATCTGCGGATTTCACTATTATTTTGAAAAATTTTGCTTATTTTATTCATTCTACCTTTTATCTATCACACCTATTATATTTTTACATTATATAAAATTTAAAACTTATTTGGAATATTTCTGTAATTTTCCATGCACAGATTTAGAGTATTCTGATCATAAAAAAAGTGTGTCATCTAAGTTTTCTGCATAAGTTTTTTTAAAAGTTGTGTTTCTTCTCTTTGAAGTGCTTTCACCTCGAATTTTTGCAAGGCATCTGATATTCCCTGATGTGGATGAAGTATCTGCTTCAGAGAACTGTATGTCATTTTCGGTCGGCTGAATTTCTACCAGTGGCAAGATTTTTTTCATTCCAAAAAAAGGTTCAAACGAAATAAATCGATCAATTCAAACAAAACATTCACATTGTATCGTATTTTTTTTCTTTTTAATAAATGACATACTTCACATTTTAAAAAACTACATAGAATAAAATGTAGAGGAATTGAAAATATTTGACAAGAGATAGAATAGATACAAACTTTTTGCGTTTTGTATGTAGTTTTCAAACGAATGTTGTAAATCCTTTTGAAAAATTCAAACATAAGTAACAGTTATAAAAAGTTTGTTAACGAATGGCAAAAAGATGGTACTAGAGCGCGCTCTCCTGGCCGTATGGATACTTAACCAGAGTCTGACCGCTACCTCGGTGAAGGAAGGACGTGCCAATTTCCGCCCGCGCAAACCCCTTAGTATTTGTATTGTATTAATTGTGTTTATGTATTTGTAACCGTGCTCAATCAGAATGCTCCATCAATTAAAATTGTTTGAGCTAGCCGCTGGTGTTATTTTAGAGCACAGATTATAAATTTAATTTAAAGTAATTATATATATATAATCAGTACTGACACAGAGAAAAGTTACTTATATCCATACGTATAGTTGCTTAAGGTATCAGAACATGTTTGGAGTACTTTTTTTAAAAATTTAGCATGCTAAAACATTAGAAATTCTTTTTTGGGGAATCAATACTAATACATATTAATATTTAACTAGCAATATTTTTAAAAAATTGCTAAATTTAAAAAGAAATCAGAATTATAAGTGAAATTTTAGCACACAATATTTTTTTCAACTTCCATACAATTAGAAAAATAAGTAATACACTTAAATCAATAAATGTGTTTTCAAAACAAATTAGAAGAAATCTGCTTAAATTTTAATAATTTATTAAATTTTAAAATTTTTAGAGCTTATCGAGTAAAAATATTATAAGAAATGTGGCATTCTCTTTATGAGATTTTTATTTGAATAACAGGCACACACACACACACAAAAATTTAAAAATTTTCATACAATAAGAAACATTTTAGCACATTCTTCAGGAAATAATATAAAGATCAGGTTCAAAAAGTTTTATTAAAATGCATTCATAATATTTTGTGTCTTCAGACTCGCCATGATAGATTTTGAAAAAATTAAATGCTCAATTCCGGTACATTAAAACCCCACTTTCGGTTATTTTAATTTTTTTTAAAATTAATTGTAATTTAGCCTCTACGTAACACAGATACAGAACAAAGCATGTTTTGTAAAGCCAAAACGTAGCTTTATGCAGTAAAATAAAAAAACAAAAAATACGTGTTATGACCAAATTTGGTCCCCTGTATCAGCATAGTGAATGTCTAAAATTCTGGAAAATAGAAGGAAAAAAAACCCTCAGAATTTGCATTCATGTATGAAACGCCTAGTTACCAATTTCCTGATTAGGGTTCAATTAATTTGATTATTTTTTCGTAAGCTATAGCCTAAAAGGCAAAGCACATTCACTATTTTTCCCCTTCTATTTAAAGTTGTAATTCCTCCTTACCCTTCGAATCATAACAATAATAAATAGTGATGTTAAAATCTGAGTGTGCGGCAAAATCTATATATGGCTAGCAATAGTGCAGACGAATTATAGCAATACAGTCGAACCTCCATATTACGAATCTTTATATTGTCAAGTTTCCTATAAAGCGAATTTTTTCTGAAACTAAGAATATTTCATGATTTTCTTCGTTAAATAACCTCCCAATAGCGAAATGCATTTTCTGTATAGCAAACTTTTTTTTCTTGTGATCCATTTTTTTCTCGCTATTTTTAAAGCCTTTCTGAATATTTCACGTTATTCCCTCTTGTAAAACATCTTATGCTGGTCATAAACCTTGCACTGGTTTTATTAGGTGTCTAACTCGCCAAGAGCAATACAATTCTGATTGCTTCATCCAAGAAGTGCAACCTTTAACCCCCATTATCCAGTTCACTAGAAACATTTTCTGTATCCCCTTTTACCCTCAATGGAGTTGCCTCGTGTCTTTGAACTGGTCTATGTTCATTTGTAATGTTGATCACAGCTTCGTGGTAGCTTCGTTTCCTGTAGCTCGAAAGTGCCAAAACGTTAGTGCTTGATCATCAAATAAAATTTAATTCTTCAGGAAGTGGATAAAGGCATCAAGAAAAGGGTTATTGCTTTAAAATTTAGTATTACTCAAGTACTATAAAAATGAAGATAAGCTATAAAAGTATTATTCATCAAATTCTTGTTCAAAACGTTTTAGAACATGTGTCTGTGAAGATGTCGACGAGACAGTTTTGAAGTGGATACACACAATGCGAGATAAAAATGTTCCGATCTCTGGAGCGTTCGTAATAGAAAAAGATCTTCAATTTAGGAAGGGATTGAAATACGAACAATTTCTAGGTAACGATGGATGACTAGAAAAATTTAGGGATTTTCGGTGTATTGCAAAATTTTTAGGCGTATTATGAAACAAAGCATTTTTTCAAACAAAGAAACTCAAACAAAATTAACATATTTTATGAGTAATTAAAGATAAGGACGCATCTGGTAATGTATGTTTAGAATATCTAGTTGTAAAACAATGTATGTTTAAAATTACTTGTATGCTTTAAATTATAGAGAAAGAGAGAGAAAATTTTCTTAAAATTCACTAATTTTAGTATAAAATTATTTTCTTAATTTTGAAAAATACAGTTCATTCTTCGTCATTCTTTTTTCTTGTTTTCCGTGCAGTTTTTCTTCCTTTGATGGGTAAGATATAAAAAATAAATATATATATTAATTTAAAAAAAGGTGTGAACAATTCCTTTTTTAATATGTATAGTGTTTATGAATTTAAAATATTAGTTTTATGTGGTTTATAAAGTATATTGAATGATGAAACTCTATATAACGAATTTTCCATCTAACGAAATTTTTCTTTCGCGATTTAGCGATTTCGTCCAATAGAGGTCCGACTGCACTTAAAATAAAGACAGTTAAAATCTACCCGTTATGTGTGGTAATATTAGAAATACACAAATCAAGAAAATTTAAACGAATCACTATCTCTTCGAACTCATTTGAAAGACGAAATCGAGTTTGCTAAAATAATTTTCAGTGCTGGTGGAATATTAAATCATATCTGCACTGCTATATACAATCCACGCGTTAAAGTTGTTAAAAACCGTTTTACGGGGGCTTGAAGTACATTTTTAAAAAAATCGCTCATCCTTGAATTACCAGTCCAGACTATTTTTTTTTTTTGATACATGAGTTTACAATCAATACCTTAAATTATACGCACGAAAGACGTTTCATTATTAAATCTTCCCAGCAGTCTTTAAAAAATAGGATACATTAACTTTCATGGTTCCATTGGTAACTGCATAAAATTGATATCAGTATTAATTGCTTAAATTGAACTTCATTATTGTGTTGAAGCATTAATTTATTTAACTAATAAAGCTAAACATATTTTTTACATGGTGGAATCCACACATGAGATATCTTTTCCCAAAACTAACATAGTAGTTATTTTAACCAACTAATGTTCAAATAATTTCATTTAAATCCAATAATTAGTTACAAATGTATTAGGTAAGACACTCTGAGGTCCTGTACTAGATTATTCCTTTTAAATAAAAAGTTTCACGCGTTTCTCAGCATTTCATTACTAATTGATCATTTGTTAGCCCAGAACATTGAAGAGACACAAATGTCATTGATGATGGGCCTGGTAATTTTAAAACATTGTCAAGAGACGAAGATGACAATTGAACTACAACACACTTTTCCAAAAATATAGCTTAAGCTGAGGCATTAGATTAGCACGTTTCTTAGTTTTGGCAATTTTTACCAATATATTTGCAAAAACTACAGCAATACTGAGGACCTTTGGTTGAGAATGAATTTCCAGAAGCTTCTGCACTTCATATAGCTGCGTTTCGTCTAAATGAGTTCATTTTATTCGCGTGGAATTCAAAACACGGAAAACAAATTTATTTGAATAAAATATATTCATGGATTTTTTTTTTTTGCCTTCTTAAGAAACTAGAATTTATATGCGAATATATTTTAAGAAGGAAGTGTAAAAGGATTCTTGAACTATTTTATTAGTTACTAAAGTTTAATAATTTACATTAACCGCAAAATACACCACAAAATAAAATACCGGCTGATCAAAAAGTCAGTATAAATTTGAAAAATTAATAAATCACAGAATAATGTAGATAGAGAGGTAAAAATTGACACACATGCTTGGAATGACATGGGTTTTATTAGAACAAAAAAAATTAAGTTCACAAAATGTCCGACAGATGGCGCTGGACAACAAAACGTCAGTGACTGCGCATGAAAATCGCGTAGAAAAGGGGCTGTCATGAGAGAGAGAATCAGTTAAACATCACATCTTACACGCGCGTGACAAATTCCGGCACGCACTAAGACTAATTTACCCCCTAATTTGCCGGAATTCCGATATGGAAATGTACAATAAAGTGCTTGAGGAAATGCTTTACACTGCCGTTTTGCAGGAGGACCAGAAGCTAATTGGAGGCAATATGGCTGTCCTGTTTGGGGATCCTGATTTTTTGCCCTAGCAAAGTCCCTCTCATACTAATTAAAATTTTAGAATCAGATCAAAACTCTATAATTCGCACAATAACTAAAGCTCATAGATATACTAGGAACTCTAAATTTATAAAGCACTTAAACTTCTTAAGAAAAATCATAGAAATTTAAGAATTAACAGTTTTCAAATATTAGCAAAGAAATTTTTGCTAACCTTCCGAATATCAATAATGCAAACTTAATGAACCGAGGACGAGAACTACACTCTTAATTATGCGGACCATTATAAGAGACCCTAGGAGAATTCTCCAAGACTCCTATCAAAACCACCTTAAATTTTGTAAATCACCTCATTCATCTGTTGATGAATGAACCAGTAAATTTATTAATTTTATCTTAAATTTTTGCTTATTATTTCATTTTTTATTTCATTACTTTAAAACCCAATGCTGCAGCCCCATCAGACACGCCTACTTTAAACTTTATAATTCTGGTACAGCCAACCGAGAGGTTACTCACAGTATACTACCCAAAACCAATCACAGTGCCTGCTTTCTACTACCAGTTCACAGCAAACATCCACTGGTTTTCCCCAAAACCAGACTTCGCACGTCAACCCCTCCTACGTCCGAACCACCACTTCCATCTCCAGGCACTACGTCACTCCAGCCAACTTAAATTTTTCAGGTCGCTGTTGCGATCTCCCATCATGGTTTCACCACTTCACCAGGCAACATTCACTATTCGTGTTCGATGGGACGGAGGAACGCTTTGCGTTCCATGTCCTCGACTTTTAAATCTTAGTGGGCAAATTACAGTCTTACTACAGAGAGAATCAGTTGCCCCAGCAGTCGCAGCATGTTGACGTTACCTGAAAAGGCACCGTTAGTGAAGCTGTGTTATCAGAATGGGGAATGTTCTAAAGTGCAGCGTTACGTTCCTATCGCCATACGAAGGGGATTCGAAGGGGTAAAGGTCCGTTGACAAATGCAGCTGTGGCGAGAATGATTTCGAAGTTTGAAGCGACAGGTTGTTTAGACGATAGACCCCGTAGTGGCCGACCGAGCACACGGCGGAATGCTGCTGAGACGGTAAAGGATGAAATGGAGACAGTAGCGGGTTCGTCTATGCACGGGGAAGTCAGCGCCCGTGCAGTCGCACGTCGCACCGGCATTCCATACACTACTGTTTGGTTGGCACTTAGGCGTACCCTCCGATGCTATCCGTACAAAATCCATCAGCATCATGAATTGTTACCTGGCTCTTCCGTGAATCGGAGGGCATTACGGAGGGCATTTCAAAAGATGGCGGAAGATGACGATTGGTTGAGTAACTTGTTGTGGACCGACGAAGCTCATTTCACGCTCCGAGGGTCTGTCAACACCTACAACTGCAGAATTTGGGCTACTGAAAATCCTACAACTGTCGTGGAAACTCCATTGCATGACGAGAAAGTCACAGTATGAGTTGGATTTACCACATCTACCGTTATCGGGCCTTTTTTCTTCGAGGAAATGCGTGATTCTGGTTTTGTAACTGCTACCGTGACGGGTGAGCGGTACGCCGATATGTTACAGAATCGCATCATCCCCAGCCTGGCTGATAAACACCTGCTGGAACGTACGATTTTTATGTAGGATGGCGCTCCACCCCATATTGCTAGACGCGTGAAAGATCTCTTGCGCAGGTCGTTTGGTGATGATCGTGTGCTCAGCCGCCACTTTCATCATGCTTGGCCTCCCAGATCTCGGTCCGTGCGATTATTGGCTTTGGGGTTACCTGAAGTCGCAAGTGTATCGTGATCGACCGACATCTTTAGGGATGCTGAAAGACAACATCCGACTCCAATGCCTCACAATAACTCCGGACATGCTTTACAGTGCTGTTCACAACATTATTCCTAGACTGCAGCTATTGTTGAGGAATGATGGTGAACATATTGAGCATTTCCTGTAAATAACATCATCTTTGCTTTGTCTTAATTTGTTATGCTAATTATTGCTTTTCTTATCAGATGAAGTGCCATCTGTCGGACATTTTGTGAACTTTTTTTTTTGTTCTAACAAAACCCCATGTCATTCCAAGCATGTGTGTCAATTTTTACCTCTCTATCTACATTATTCCGTGATTTATTAATTTTTCAAATTTATACTGACTTTTTGATCACCCGGTATATGTAGATTAGTACTTTTCAAACTTTGAATATCTGTGACCCAATATTCAATCATAATTTTCTCATTGCGTCCCCTCCATACAATAAAAATGTATTGAATTCAATAATACTATTATTTGACTCTAAAGCTACAATACGACTTGTATCTCTTAAGTTTCACCAGCGTATATAAGTCTAACTGAGCCAAAGCATTATTTGCCCTGAACGTATATATACGTCTTTCGGACGTACGATCTTCTCTGTGCACTGCTATCCATAAAATTATTCCGAAGGCTTTGTAATGCAATAAAAGGACCTTGAAAATGTTTGCGAAGGATTTATTTATTTCAGAGAAGGCTTACAACTTATTTATTACTTTTCATCCCCCCAATATGTCACGTATTAGCGCTTATGTAAAAAATGGAGGCACATTTGGAAGCAAATCGCCCTACTTTTAATCGACAATTAAGGGATTTATTGTAAACCGTACAAATTAACAAGATTAATGTTAATTTTTGTGTATGATTTTATATATGACAAGCTCACACAAATGGGGTCACTGGTAATTATTATACTTGTTTTTAAAATAGTATTGTTAAATTAATTATAAAATACATTGTGCAGACTGATACATTTATAAGTGTATTATATCATTGTAAATGTGTATTTCGTTTTTTATTGTGCCAAAATGTATTTTTTTGTTTACTTTCAGTAAATTAATAATTTTTTTAAAAATAATGTTTTGTTTTCGGCTTTACAATATGCTCGCGCCCCTTGTAGAGATATCACGCCCCCTTAGGGGTCGCACCCCACAGTTTGAGAAACACTGTTGTAGGTGATTAAGATATGTTCTGTTCAGTTGTAAGATATTAATACATATCGCGAGAAAAAAGAAGCATATTAATAATAGGATATACAGACGCCTAATTTCACATACAACAATATTGTAAATGGGATTTAAAATTAAGCACACGGGCTTACAATGGAGAAAGTGCATTATTTTGGAATGATACTCTCATATCCGTTGCTTTATTAATTTCATCTCTATCTTTATACATGCCTGCAAATATACATTTATTCATATGCACATACAAACACAGACGCACACACACACACACACACACACACATATATATATATATATATATATATAATCATTATTTAGCTGTTTGCCCTGGCGTAGCAAGTCCTGAGCTGGCCCCGTATCAAACATTCTTACACACTCTTTTTTGAGGCCCCTTAATATATTAACAATTTTCCTCACATATGTTTGGGCCCCTGTAGCTTGGGGGCCCGTATCATTGGTACAGTGGTAGCTACGCTCTTGGCTGATTGATGTAATATGGATGCTATTGATGAGGTGGCCTTTGATTGATGGTTAATCCATTTATTGTTCATGTACGCAGAAACAAAGATGGATGACACAAAGCACAAATAAGACAGAAGCGCCTAGTACATTACGAGACCAAGAAGTAGGCAGAGAGATTTTCCAGGTTCTCGGTTTTTATACAAAACGACACCGGATGTACAAAGAATTTAGAAGACTTCCATGGATGGAGCTTATGATTGGAGGAAAGGCATTGTACCAGAATATCTTAAGTAAGTTTACTCTAAATACGTTCTACGTTTAATTTTTAGAGATACGATTACGATTAAATCCAGTATATTTTTAAGCTTATTTCGGGTCCTAGGTGCAAAGGAATCTACACGCTCCCTTGGAACTGGAGGATTATAATTTATAACCAGAAAATCTGGTTAAGACCAGATTATCGGACCCATGGATAAACTGACACTGATTAAATCCCGTCAGTCAGGCACGCAATAATTAGTTATTTACGAGAGTTCTGAAGGGTAAGTAAGAACCATTACAAATTAAAAAAAGTTCTTTAGTGAGATTAAAGGGAATAATTACATACATATATGTGTGAAGATCCTCTTGGATCTCACTTTGAGAACGAGAATAAATTGGAGTCAGATAAGAGCCAGTAGCCATTTTTATAAATAACTTTCTTTATTTGGTTATCTTTTCCAAATAGAATCAAAGACTTTTATTAACAAATATATCTAAATAGTTATATGAGGTTTAAAAGGGACTTTCATTTAAATAAACTTAAATATTTAATGATCCAATTAGTTAGCAATTATAATATCGATCACGCAGAGATTACCGCGATAAGAGATCCCAGAATTATCTTCAATGATGTTCCTATTGAACATTTAACTTTAATCTCACTCCTAATATAAAACTTTAATGAGACTTTAATTATAAATCAATATTTACCACACTGCAGCTCAGCTCTTCCTGAGATTTATCCACCTAGAAATCTTCAATAATAAATCTCTAACTTCACCGTTATACCTTCCTACTTCAATCTCTCTCTCCTACTGCTTTTTGCTTTACTATTCCGTTTGACTTAAATACTTTATCTAATCTCCATACAAGGAATCCTGTCCTCTTTTTGGAGCTGATTGGAAATAGGTAGGGGAATTAAATTTCCCTAAAAAAGACGACTCAGAAGGTTAGTGATAAAGTTCCGTATAGGTTTGTCACATATGTAATAAAGGAAATGTTGAAAAAAATCTTACAAATCAAAGGAAGCTTTAATTCTGATATGAAAACAGGAACAAGGAACAGTTTATGAAAAAAATTTACCAGAATAGAAGACTTATTTTTTCTATAAAGCTGCCATTCACTTAAGGAAGTGAAGTGAGGTTTAGCTTGCTTTATACAATTCCAAGCTTCACTTTAAACATAAAAATGCAAAAGAAAATGAAAAATCTAAGCCGTGATTTTAAAACATTTCGACCTAAAAATGTGCAAATGTAATACACAATATCTGTAAAATGTGCAAAAAGCTATTAATAAAATAATTTGGTTGAATATTATATAAATTAAAATAATAGCTAGGAGATATACGAAAAAAAAACAAATATAAATGGAAAAACATTTCGAAAATTTATAAATATAAAGGCAGTAAACGAAATCAAGAAATTATATTTAAAAAAATGTGTTCTGTATTGAAGCACAATTAACAGGAAACTATTCATAGCTATGACGATATGTGTGTGTCGAGTTTTAAAGTAATTGAACTTAAAAAAGAGACCATACGTATGAATTTAAAGTAACGAATGCAAAATTTATTTACATTATTTTATTACTTATATAAATATTACGCATATAATAAAGACTGTATGTAACAAAGTAATCAAATTCTAAGCAATATTTCAGTACTTACTTTATAATTTTCTGTATTATATATATATATACAATGCAACATTTTTAGCAGGAAAACGCGCAAGACGAAACAATACAACGGTACTGACAAAGTACTGCGTATTTTTATGAACTTTTTCTTTTAACACGAAGCATAAGTCTCTTAACACGAAAAGATCTCCCTTCTGGGAATTAACAAAATACGCGTAAAACACCAGCCGGTTTGGACTGTCTTGTTGTATTATTGGAGGAATTTATTGCAGTAGATGATGATAATATCTGTACATCTCCAATTCTGGCAGACAAAGACATTTTGGAGTTTGTTGAAAGCTCAAAAAATATCATTGATGCAGATTCCAACGACGAAAATAAAATAAATATTGCAGCTTCTATTTCCACATCATCGAAAATGAGGCTCTTCATGAAAAGTATTAGTAGTTATTTAGACACACATTCTAATGGGGACGTGAATAAAAAAATAGACGATATTGAACCATTTTTGGAAAGAGTTTGATTCTAAAAAAACAATGCAAAGAAAAAATATCAGATTATTTTCCAAACAATCAATAAATGCTTTGTTTTTAAAATAATTGAAAATTTTGTATTAAATTTCCTTAAGTTATTGTGAAGGCTTCTGTTTGATTGATTTTTATAAAATATATGCACAAATAGATACCTATGGAAATGAAACAAATAATTTTGTTGATATATGGGGTTATTTAAATATCATTTAAAAATAAATTCTTTTACACGGAAATATATTTCAGTTTCATCTTAAACGATTTGATGTATATTTATATATATCAAAATTCCGCATGCATAAAACAAACGGTATCAAACGTTTGCCTATTTATTGAATTTCCGAGAATAGAAATCGAATATTTTTAACAAATCTTCTGATGTATTTAGCTCTGAATAAAATGTTATAATTTCGTGATTTCCAAAAGTGACTCATCTTAGTCATCTTATTTTTTTTTAAATCTTAAATATTTGAACTTCGGTAGAGTTTTTTCTATTATTTACAATATCATTCTTCTCAGTGTACTTTTTCCTTCCTCCATGTCGCTTCTCTTTCTTTGGTCGATTAACCTTAGCTTCTTTTTTCTTTTTCGACAGTCGTGAGTTTCCGCCCTGATTTTACCGACCGACGTTCTAATATTCTCAAGGGTCTTTTCCTACCTAAAAGGGGAAGAACACTTGAAGTTGATTCCTTACCTTTAACGGTACTATTACTAGAACCAATGGCATTTGTCTTTCTTGGTTAGATGTTTCGCAATTAGAAGCAAAGATTTTACTATAAAAAGAACTAATCTCTTGAACTGAAACAGGTGAGTAATTTAAAACTTTAATTTGATTTCCAAAACTACTTACTTGGGTGCTAAAGTTTTGTTTATATAATTAAATACAATTTAAGAAAAGCACAGTAAGAAAAGGAATGTATTTTTTGTAGTAATGTGCGTAAAATGTAAAAACTAATAAACCCCAAACCCATTCGAATTTTCAGTCCATTTCGAGCCATGTATATTGTTTTTTAATATTATTCAAAAACCGAATTACTGGTGAAGCTTTTTTTTTTTTTCTGTAATTATTTATGGTGTTAGTAGTCATACCATTATCTTACAAAAAATCACTAGTTATGATCTTTAACTACACTACAGAGAAAATTGATCTGGGGAACATTTTATCCATAATACTGTGGATTTAATGTCCTTAAAACTAATTCCTGTTGATTTAATTTGCTTTTAATTTCCACAGTTGATATTTTACAACAGTAGGACAGTTATAAGCCGAAAAGCAAAAAATGGTAAAAGAGTTTTTATTCATTTTATGTTATTTATTTTATTACCGAAAGGATTATTTTATATCATGGCTGTTCCAAAATAAGACACAAATTGAAAAAAATTACTCTTGTAAAGGAGGACTTAAGCGATTATAAGGACAACATAAAAGGTAATTAAGAAGACTATGTAGAATATAACGATGGAGAGAATGCTTATGAGCAGAGTTCCCTAGCCTTTTAATTGCCGCGGCCCGGTTAACGTTGGATAATTTTACCGCAGCCCGCTGAGGGGGAGGACGTTGATTGTTTATATTTTAGATACTTTTGTTTTAATAATTTTATTTTAATTGTATTTAAACGTGACTTCAGAATAAAATATAGTTACACCAAAAATGATTATAAAGTGATTAAACTAGGAATATTAGTGATTTTCCTAAAAAAAGTAGCTCAAATCCAACAAAAATATGCCGCAGTAAATAAAATGGAAATAATTTAATGTTTCTCGTGCGGACCAGTAGTATTTGATTCACGGACCGGTACCGGTTCGTGGACTGGGGGTTGGAGACCACTGCTTATGAGGACAACATAAGCGATAATAAAGAAGACAATGTAAGAGAGAATGATGGGGAAAATGATTTATATATATGTAGATTTAATAGATAATGGCATTGGTGAGTAAGCTAATAACGTAGCACAAAAAGCAAACTGAGGTGCATTGGCTACTAAACTTGTAATTTTAAACCTTAGTCAACATTACATTACGTCAACGTGCGGACAATGAGCATCAACAGATTTAACATGTGCCAGCCCCTTTACATAAAAGGCCTTTAGGATCACTACGGCAAAAACTCCTGACATGCCGGCCACGAGTCCGTAACCATGATTATAAGGCTACAGCCACCATTCCTGTAGTTCAGAGTTAGCACCTTCTAACTACCATTTGTATGGAATTCGCAAAGATGCATTGGGATGAATCTTCTTTTGACGACTAAAGAATACTTTTAAAAGAATTTGAGCATAATTTATTCACAAAATCCGAATTCTTTTATTGTATTCATGTATGCAGAAAATTAGTACTGGTGTGTAACGAACAAGTCATTTAAAAAAATGTTCTTATAAATCTCTTTTATATTCAAGCTGACCTTGTAATGGAATTTGTAATAGCCTCCCATCAGGGGAAGCCATCTCTTCATCTTCTCGACCTAAATCTGTAGAGGGTAAAGATTGATGAACCCTTGCTAGCCATGAGAAATCCAATTTATTATTATTAAATATAATAATCAAAAGACAATCTTACTATAGAGGAAAAAGTCCAGAGTGATATATCGTAAGTCAAAATCTTATGTGAATAAGCACAAGAAATTCTAATCACTTAACTTTACTCAAAGTTAACTCAGAATCCTAACTTCTTTAATTTATTTGAATAGATAAAGTCCGTCCTATGATACCGTGCCTAAATTCAGATCCTTACCATGCCTGCACTGTGTTTAGCAACACAGCTTCCTTTCCTTCTTCAGTCGAATGCTAAACATCTACTTTATATATACTAGTTAATCTGCATATCTAGGTTTCTTCTTGAGAGAGATGGCTATAAAATAACTCAATTGATGGCCCCAAAGACTCCCCAAGAGAATTAATAGAAAACTCCATAAAGCCCCATCACAAATGTTATTTGATAAAGTGATATAAAAAATAATTTATAACAACTCACACTATCAGTATTCCAAAATAATATGAAGTTATCAATCGGAGACCAAAGTAATGACGCCTTGTTATCACTTCGTGCGCAATCATGCATTTACGAAATAAATTTTTTCCCGTGTCATTCGATGTTTTGTTCTGTTCGTGGAATTAAAAATATTAATAAAACTGCAAAAAAATCTGAAAAATATTCATAACTACCCACAAGAAATTATTATTATTACTGGTTTGGGGATGTAGATATTTTACAGCTCATGATACATTATAGAGAAAATGGTGACATCATTTGATATTTATCGACCATTCAGTTGTTTTGTGGCTAATGTCACCTGTCTGGCGTAGTCAGATTGAGGCCCACGAAATTCATAGTGGAAGGGGCTAGAAGAACGCCTGTCGTTAGCCTTGAGCACCATACAGGTGGCAGTACGAATTTGCTCGGCGAAATTCACCGAAGGGACGATAGATGGCGCCACCACCTATCTCCACCTCCACAATTTAAACATGGAACTGAAGGGGAGGGAAATATTCTCCAGTTTCCTGTACTCTTGATTCAGCCCACAAGACTTTCAAACCCACTGATTTAATGAGCATGTACTCCATGTGTACTCGGAGGGTATTTGGTGGCATCGGGCATCGAGCCCAGGTCTTCCGGTCTGGAGTCTGATGCTCTAACCACTAGGCTACCCGTGGCCAAATTCAGTAAAACTATGATTGAAACTTAGAAATATAACGATTTTAAATAATGGTTAAAACTGCACTATAAAAATTTAAAACACAGAAAAATTGCGCTTAAGCAAAAGTAACATGGTCACAGGATAAAATAGTGTTTCCTTTTCTTCCCTAGGTCAGGAGAAATTTAATAAAACTTCACGGGAAGAAAAATATTTGGCTTTTTCAAAACATAAGAAAATGACCGTCTTATATTTTCAATCTATTTAAAATGGTGAACCACGATGAATTTTTCATCTCGTAAGTGAATGTACATTGGAAAAATATTTCAAAACAGCAATGCAAGTAAACTTTGTCTTTAATTTAGCTTTCTAAATGTTTATTCAACTCCCCTAAGTATATCTATAAAGAGAAACTTTTTGATGCCCTAGCAATATCTTTATATTTATTCTAGGTAAACATACAGCAAAAAAGTTGAGGGAAATTTTTTCTTCTATTTTTAAATAAAGAGTAAGAACTATAACTATATATTTTTTCTTTAATATTTTCTGCTTATTTTTCCAAAATGAAAAAAAAATTAAATATTAATTTTAAAAATTAAATAGGGGTATACTGCAGGACACAAACAAGTAACGTTACAGTTTTTACAAAGAATGTTTTCACACAATCCCTGCTTCTTTTTATAAATTTTATAAGAGTTATTTTATAAGAGTTAATCTTTCACCTACTATGGAACATTTTTTTTTGTTCTTTTGAACTGTTAGAGTGTTATTAAGTGTTAATTTTAGCTTTTATGTATTGCTATTTGTTTTCAGTTGTAAGTTAACAGAAACTACTAAGATTATCTGGGTTTCTCATATATTGTAATGCCTACACACAGCTCTGGGATAAATTATTTATTTCACAGTAAGAAAATCATCCAAAAAATATTCTATCATAATTATTTAGCAAAATGGGTCCACGGATAAAGAGTCTCTTTCACTGCAATGTCTTATATCGTTCGCCTAAACATACCTAAATAAAGTGATCCTTTAGAAAAATGTCCCATACATAGAATATGTCAATGGGGTCCACAGTTCTCAGTTCACTCTCGGTAATGCCAAATCTAGTTTGGGTGGGCTCGCGGGTTCTATATCCGCCGTGCGGTTGCTAATTCGAAACCTCCTAGGTTCGAAATCCACCTTAGTTCGCGGACTCAGGTATCGCAGACTCTCAAGTCTATCACTAACGAGAGGCCTCAATCGGATTCTCTCTAGTCAAAATCTGTTTTTGGTACTCCCTTTCTCTCTCTATAAACCTCTCGTTTCTCACGATCACTCACTGCCTATCCCTTTGATCTCTTGTCCTTCGGTCACTTATTACGGGAGTCTGTCTGGGATCATAGTCCGAGTCCGGTCCTGCAGACACGCAATCGCCCCAGATCCATGAGAACCCGAAAAGCACATTGTACCTGTGTCTCTTTTAACTTTCGGACTGGTATGGGAAAAGATGGTCAAATTTTTCGATTACCCATTTGCGAAACCTTTTCCCAGCATTCAGGGAAACGAGAATGGAATTTTTCCCACGTTTGTCGGCGTCCTCTCTTAGCAATTTGGGGAAGCGGACGGGGTACATTACATTGTCTGTCAGAAATACATATAATGAAAAAATCAAGCTTTCTTTTATTTTCCATTTTCTATTCACGTATAAAAAAGTAAATAATTTTATGTTTAATGTTTGGTGAAATCTCAATTTCATAAGGGATTACAATCTAACTAAATGTAGTAATATTTTTCAGCTAATGACTGATTCAATCTAATTTAAATTAGGTTTTAATCAACAGAGAAATGTATATGTATTTTTGATATTTAATTATCTAATTTACTTCCATTCTTGTTATTGTATGTAGCGTAAATGTTTAAGTAACATAAGAATTAAAATCTCAATAAACATTAAATCTCAATTTTATAAGGGATTAATTTTTCAGCTAATATGGCCGATTCAATATAATTTAAATTAAGTTTTAATCAACAGAAATGTATATGCATTTTTAAAATTTAATTATCTAATTTCATTCCGTTTTTGTGTGTTATTGTACGTAGCTTAAATATTTAAGTAACATTACATTATTTATGGAAATCTGTATCGAAGCTTATCGAAGTAAAATTTTTAAAAACTGAAACAAAGCCTTTTGGTATGATTTTTCACTTAGTTTATTAATAGAGAGATTCTATTTTCATAATGAGAAATTTAATTCTCAATATGAAATATATTACGAGAAGGGGATTCATGCGCTTCATTCATAAAGTGTATGCAGTTTGTTCTCAATTAAAATTTGTTCATTATTTAAATAATTTTGTCCATTGGTTCATTATTTATTTTGAATATATTCAATAAGTCGGACTACTTTTAGCTTTGACTGGTAGCATCGACCAGTTTTTTCACTTCATTTTCAACATTCTGTAACTAATTATCTCATTTCCTCTTAAACAATTTTTACAATATACTTTTAGAATACAAACTTTTAAAGTACCTTAAAGATTATAAATCCTGAATTAAATATTTCAAATATATAAAACTGTAGTCTTACATTTATTTTGAAACAGAATTTTAAAAAATATAAAAGAAAACACTAATTATTTGAAACATTTAAGCACACAGTTACGTTCGCACAACTAACCTCTATATGACGGGTCATCAACGGCACTGGGCTTGAACTCATGTCACCAGCCACCAGTCCGTGACCTTGACCACTAGGCTACCATGACTACCATATAAAAAAATCAAACGATGAGAGTAATTTTTTTAAATAAAAACTCATTAGCATTGTTTAAAAATATTTACATTCTTTTAAACGTAAAAGAGGTGGGGAAGTATTTTTTTTTTTGAATTGCAGCGCTTTATCCTTACTAATATTATAAACGGGAAAGTTTGTATGGATATTTGGTACTCTTGCACGAAAAAACAATTGAAGAGAGAGAGAATGGATTTTAATAAAACTTTACAATAATATAGCTTATACATCAGAATATTACATAGGCTGTAATTTATAAAAGTTTTGTGTGAAGTGTCCAAAATGTAACAATAATTGTCAAGAAAGTAAAAAAAAATTCGGCCACCTGCAAAAAAGCCCGCGACGGCATATATCTATCTTCTATGTGTGAAGCAAATATTTTCTTTTTGTTTGGTCTACGCCAGGCTCCAGAAACTACGAAAGATTGAACAGGTGGAGTGTGAGGTATTTAAACATAAAATAAATACAATATAAAGTAATATATTAACGTATTACACTTCCAGATATAAATTATTTATACTATTTTAAGCGTTCATTACACAAAATTTGTAACAATGTGCTACTTTTACTGAGCAGAGATCAGCTTAGGAAGGTGTTTTCAAATATCGACCCACAAGAGAGTTACAGGGAGTTATAGATAAAAAAAATCCTTTTTATCAGCTATTAGATCTACAGACCTAAAATGTAACAAACTTGCTGTATTTTTATTCAGCTGAGATATATAAAAAGCTTTTTTTTTTTTGTTTAATTTGCAATTCACATAACATTAACTCATTAAAAACGTCTTTATCCTTCAATATATATTGTTTAATTTTTCAATTCACCCGTGCGAGGAACGGGGATAACAGCTAGTATTACACATATGAAGAAATATTTATTTCATCTATCAAACTGTGGAAGTATTTCTTTTATTGTGATATTAAACTATCTGTTCTTCAACAAAAGATTTTTGTTTTAAAATCATTAACAACTCTTGCTAAATCTTTTTTTCACATGTGGGCAAAAGAAAAAAGTTTCTACAGAAACGTTTTCATAAAATACGTATTTTTTGCTCTGTCATCAGATCTGGAAAATCCGTCAAAGTATGGGCAATTTCCATACCCATAACGTTTCAAATAGAAGTTCAAAAAAAAAAAGAAACTTGAAGTAAGACTACCAAAGCTCTTATGCTGTAGAAACTACGCTAGGTGCGAGGAAAGTCTTCCTTTTGCGCGAAAAGCAACTTTTTGTTATAAAAATAGAATAAAATGTTATGATTTCAATAAGTAAAATCAATCGCTGTTACTTCTTAATATAAGGAACAAAATAATTACTGATTACTGAATAATACACTACGTATTCATCTTTAAACTGAATCATTCATTTTTCTATGCATGTATATTGTTTCTACAAAGTAGCATTCGAAAAAAAAAGTCAGTTACAAAAAAAAATTATAATTGTCTTTTTTTATGTTCCAAATTACAAAAGTCATGTTTCTAATTTTGCAATTAAAGTGTCCTTAGAAGTCCTTAATTTTAGATATTCATCCAGTGAATCTCTATATCATTCGTTTTTGATTATATGAATTATTTGTTGACCATTATATTTTGCCTATTCCATAAAGTTAATAGAATTTTTGTGAAGCCAGACTTTAACTATAAATTCTTTCGTAGAGTAAATTTATCTTTGTAAAATACATTGTTCACACACACAAATAAAGGGTGTTTTTTGAGAGGTATAGAACTTTAAATTGCAATAAAACAACGATGTATTATTCCATTAACATGATTTTTTTTTATTCGAAAGATAATCTTGTGGCATTACATTTTAAATATGATTTATGGCATAGGACTGCCATGGCTGCCTCGGATGTAGTCTAATCTGGACGTCCAATTTTCGATGACTATTTCCAACATTTGTGGCCGCATATCGGCAATAACATGGCGAATGTTGTCTTCCAAATGGGCAAGCGTTTGTGGCTTAACCGCATAGACCAATGACTTTACATAGCCCCACAGAAAATAGTCTATCGGTGTTAAATCACAAGATCTTGGAGATCAATTCACAGGTCCAAAACGTGAAATTAGGCGGTCACCCAACGTGTCTTTCAATAAATCGATTGTGGCACGAGCTGTGTGACATGTTGCGCCGTCTTGTTGGAACCACAGCTCCTGGACATCATGATTGTTCAATTCAGGAATGAAAAAGTTAGTAATCATGGCTCTATACCGATCACCATTGACTGTAACGTTGTGGCCTTCATCGTTTTTGAAGAAGTATGGACCAATGATTCCACCAGCCCATAAAGCGCACCAAACAGTCAGTTTTTCTGGATGTAACGGTGTTTCGACATACACTTGTGGATTAGCTTCCCTCCAAATGTGGCAGTTTTGTTGGTTGACGTAGCCATTCAACCAGAAGTGCGCTCTATCGCTAAACAAAATTCGCTTATGAAAATCGCGACCATTATTTTCGAAAAAAAATTGCACAATTTGAAAGCGTTGTTCAGGCGTGAGTCTATTCATGATGAATTGCCAAACCAAACTGAGAATAAATCACTTGACAGCTGTTAAATCGGTCGCCATCTTGGAAAGTAATGCCAACTTAAACTTCTATACCTGGAAAAAAAACACTCTGTATATCCTGCTTTTATCTTTTATGATCAATTCTTTTATTCCTCTTTATTATTTATTATAGTTCTTAATTATTTTCATATATTGTTTCTTATTTATCAGAAGCATAAGTCTGAAAATATTGTTCAAAATCTTATCATAGATTAAAATCAGCTGCATACAGTGTAATGTAATTGAAATTGTTAATTTTTTTTCACAAATCAAAATCTCTCAATCTAAAAATAATTCTAGCACCTAAGTAGATGTTCAGTGTACGTATGTAAATGTAGAGCGCCCTCTAGCGCTCAGAGTGTCTAACGAATCTGTGTAACCTCTGACTCCATCGAGTAAGGAGTCAAATCGAGCGAGCTGAGCAACAAGTAATAAAAACTACATTCCACTTACTGAGAGAGACCTATTTCTTGAGTTTTACTTGTGTACCCAACATTCTGGTCCAGTCTCAACCGGAGCGACCTATGCATTGAAAGTACGAGGTATGTGCTGTTGTTTTTTGACTTTTCGTTGAAAAATCGAACTTTAAACGTTAACGATGTTTAAAGGAGCAAAAAAAGAAGACTTGAGGCGAATCGCTTCTGAATTAGAGTTGTGTGTAAGTGATAAATTAACTGTTTTAGACTTCATGGATCTTATAAAAACTGTGATCGATACAAAAACGATCCTGATTCCGTGCATGAGTTAGCAAATTTAATTATCGAAGAAAGGAAGTAAGACGAAAGTCAGCAATTAGAGTTAGAAAAAATAAGAAAAAAGTCTAAGCTTGATTTAGAGATAGCGAGAATACGAGCAAATGATAAAGACAATAATACTGAAGTTAATTGTAATGATTCCTCTTCTATAGATTCTTTAATTAAAAGTATCCGCACACTTACAGTGCAAATTCCCGACAAACCTGAGAGATGGAGTTTCTTTTTTTTTATCATTAGAACGTGCATTTGCAGCCAAAAGTGTTACTGATAAATTTAAGCCTGAGATTTTGTTAAATTTATTAGGAGAAAAAACTGCAAATATCATTGTATATCTGAAAGATGAGGATCTTAAAATTTATGATAAAATAAAGTCCATAATACTCCAAGAATTTGAGCCAACTCCTCAATCGTGTTTAGAGAATTTTAAGAAAGCAACACGGCAAAATTGTGAATCCCATATCCAGTTTGCGAGTAGATTAACAACAAATGGGAATACTATTTAAAATTGAGATATGTTTCAAATTTCGAGGTATTAAAACAATTAATAGTTTCAGACAAAATATTTAGTACTTTAGATAAAGAAACCGCATCGCATATTAGTGTCAGACAAGCAGATAAATGGTTTGATCCTTTAACGTTGGGAAAAGAAATTGATTTATTTTATTCATCGCGAGGAAAACCACTGGGTGAGAGTATTAAATATTGTCGCAAAAATCAAAATTCTAAAAATATATCTAGAGTATTTTTCTCAGATGTCAAGGCAAAAAATGTGTTTTGTGTCAATCTGATAGTCATTTTTTAAATAAATGTCCTCAATATAAGCAATTATCAGTAAAAAAACGGGTAGAACTTGTTAAAAATAGTTCCTTGTGTTTTAATTGTTTAAATTTACATAGAGTCAAATTTTGTAAATCTAAATTTCTTTGTAAATGCTGCCAAAAAAAGCATCATTCTTCTTTGTGTTTCTCTGGAGACCCAAATTTTACCAGTGAAAGGGTCATTCAACCTTCTTCATTGGGGGGGCAGAAAGAGCCGGGAACAGAGGAATCCTCGATGAGTCAACTTTCAGCGAAGGCGTCTGTGTTCAAACCCATAAACTACATAGGGGAGATTTCGAAAGAGAAGTCTTCTTCTCAGGGTGTAGGAGATGTGTTTACTGCAACGAGTTACATAAAATCAAAATCCGTTTTACTTTCAACCGCGATTTGTTTCATTAGAGATTCCTTTGGAAAAATGCAGGACGTCAGAATGCTGTTGGACGGTGCTTCAACAAGCAATTTTATTTCGCAACAGTGTATGAATAGACTCAATTTAAAAAGAGAGAAAATAAACATTTTAGTTTCAGGATTAAATAATTCAGAGTTAACGATTAAATCGCGCGTTAATGCAACAATAGCAAATAGAAGAAATAGTTATGGAACTAATGCAGACTTTTTTTGTATTGTCGTGAATTACGGATATGATTCCTTCTCAACCATTTAACGTTAGTTTGGGTAATTTCAGTAGAGAGAAATTAGCGGATGAAAATTTCAACATTCCGGGAAATATTGATTTATTGTTGGGAGCAGAAATCTTTTATGAAATTCTTTTACCAGGACAAACAAATCTTTTAAATACAAAATTATTTTTTCAGAATACAGTCTTCGGCTATATTGCGAGTGGGAGTATTCCAGTTTCTAGTGAAAACAAACCTCACTGTGGGTTAATCAAAGATAATGTCGATTTAGAAAAGACAATGAGGAGATTTTGAGAAATCGAAAATGTTGAACCTGAGACAATAAAAAATAAGGAAACGATAATTTGTGAGGAGCATTTTCAAAAAAAAAAATCATACTAGAGATATACAAGGAAGATATATAGTATCTATGCATTTAAAAAGGATCCAAATTGTTTAGGCCAGTCAAAGATATTGCCCTTAAAAAATTAAATTCTTTATGGAATAGATTAAAACGTGAGCCTAACTATTTAAAATTATATAGAGATTTTTTTAAAAGAGTATAAAGAGCTAGGTCAAATGCAAGAGGTAGATGAGAAAGAGGAGTGTGGAATGTATTTCATACCACATCTTGGTGTTTATCGCTCTGATAAAAAAAACAAGTAAATTGAGAGTAGTTTTTAATGCGTCGAGTGCAACTACAAATGGTTATTCTTTAAACTCTTTACAATACAATGGGGAGTTGCTCAAATGACCTTTTTTTTCAATAATGGTTCGCTTTAGAAAGCACATATTTGCATTCATTGCGGATGTGCAAAAAATGTATCGAGTGATTTGGCCAGATCAGTGTAAACTTCAGCGCATTCTGTAGAGAGAGAACATGGACGAACCAATAAAAACGTTTGAGTTGTTAACTGTGACCTATGGAACAACGAGTGCACCATTTTTAGCGACACGTACACTAAAACAATTAGCCCTAGATGAAGCAGAGAATTTTCCATTAGGGTCTTCAGCTGTGATGAGTGACATGTACATTGATGATGTACTTACCGGTGCAGAGACCTTATTAGAAGCAAAAAAACTGAAAACTCAACTGATAAATATCTTCGCTAAAGGAGGTATGGTTTTGCATAAGTGGTGCGGAAATACGGAATTGATTGAGGTTTCCGAAAATTGTGATTTTTCAGATTCATCAGAGATAAAAGTGTTGGGTGTTTATTGGAACCCCAAGCATGATTGCTTCTCCTTCAGAGTAATGCAAGACGGGATGTTTTGTCAACCATCGCCAGGATATCTCATCCTCTAGGTCTTTTAGGTCCTGTGGTGGCGAAGACGAAACTCTTCCTTCAAAAAATTATGGATGCTAAAGATTGATTCGACAGATTTGCTTCCGGATACAATCAATAGAGAATGGAGACAATTTGTCGAATCACTTCAGGTAGTAGTAAATGACATCAACATCAATTGATACATTGTGGTAGAGCAACCGGAAGTGATCGAGCTGCATGGATTCTCCGACGCGTCCGAGTCAGCATATAGAGCTGTCGTCTACTGCAAATCCATAACATCAGATGGAAAGATGCTTGTACATCTATTGCCAGTAAATCCCGAGTTGCGCCTACCAAGCAAACAACGATTCCCAGACTTGAGCTATGTGCCGCTGTGCTGTTAGCAAAATTAGTGCATCGTGTCAAGCCCGAGCTTTAAAATTAAATGTGACTAATACTTTTCTTTGGAGTGACTCCATGATAGTTTTGTCATGGATAAGGAAGAGTCATATCAATTAAAAACCTTTGTGGCTAACAGGATTGCTACAATCAGGAGATGACTTCCAGTGAACAATGGCGTCAACAGAGGACAATCCTGCCGACTTCGTTTCAGAGGAATGGATTCTCTAAAACTTAAAACCTGTGAGTTGTGGTAGAATGGTCCTAAATTTCTGATGAGCAGCCAGTACCCACAACGACAAATTCCTAATGAAGCGATCAAGGATCCAGGCAAACTTAAAAACTGTAGTGACATTTCTAACTTCTTTCTTGATTCTGCTACTAACTCTTTTATAAATAATTTACTTAACCTTAGTAATGACTATTTTAAAATTATTCGTGTCTTAAGTAATATTTGTAGAAAAGTTGTTCATAATTGTATAATTTGTTGTAAGGCCAATCCTACTTGCACTGATCAAATAATGGCTGACTTGCCAAAGGATAGAGTTATCAAAAATTATCCATTCAATGTGTCAGGTGTGGACTTCTGTGGCCCCTTTTACATTAAGTATAAAGGGCAGAGAAAAGGTGTATGTAACAAAATCTATGTTTGTATATTTATATGTTTGTTTCTAAAGCTGTGCACTTAGATATTGTGACTGATTTAACCTCTAATGCATTTATTGCTACACTTAAGCGTTTATATTTAGAAGAGGTAAATGCGCTAGAGTTGTATTCTGATAATGCAACAAATTTTTTAAGGTGCAAATATAGAACTTAAAAAAAATGTTTAATTTGGTGTGTAAACCTGATGAGGCACTTGCAAGTTATATGGCCTCTGAAGGAATAGATTGTAAATCCCCCAGAGCCCCAAATTTTTTGGAGGTCTCTGGGAGGCAGGCGTTAAATCTTTTTAAGTTCTATTTAAAGAGAGTAGTAAGAAACATTAGATTAACATATGAAGAGTTTCTGACCGTGATTATCAAATGAGGGGATGTTAAATTCTCGTCCTCTTGCCCATTATCTTCTGACTTAGATGATTTAAATGTATTAACTCCTTCTCATTTTTTGATAGGTAGATCAATTACATCAATTGTTGAGCCTGATTTAACTAATTTAAATGAAAATAGGTTGGATAATTGGCAGAAGAGTACAAAAATAATTCAATTAATTTGGAAAAGTTGGAGTGTAGACTATCTAAATAGTTTGCAGCAGAGAAATAAGTGGCATTTTGAGAAAAAGAATGCTAAAATTGGAGATATGTTTATAATAAAGAGGATAATTTACCTTCATGTCAATGGTCATTAGGGTAGAATCAACAATATTTATCCAGGAAAGGATTCTAAAGTAAGAGTAGTGGAAGTCAAAACCACTAGAGGTATATTTAAGAGACCCATTTCGAAACTGTGCATTCTACCAATTGAAACAGTGTGTGTGTGAAGTAGCATATATAACCCTTCAGATAGTAATGTTTGTGTGTATAGAATAGTATTTTTTTTAAATTCTGTGTGATTTATCAATTGCTTTATACATTGTCTTCATTTGTATGTTGTTTTATTTGTATTTTGAAGTATTGTATTTCTGTGTGTTATCTTTATTATTATGTTCTGTGTAAATCTTGCATGTTGAAAAACATTGCAAGGCCGGGCACGGTATGTTCAGTGTACGTCTGGAAATGTAGAGCGCCCTCTAGCGCTCAGAGTGTCTAGCGAATCTGTGTAACCTCTGACTCCATCGAGAAAGGAGTCAAAACGAGCGAGCTGAGCAACAAAGTAAAAAAAATACAGTCCACTGAGAGTGACTTTTTGAGTTCTTTACTTGTGATCCAACAGTAGGTATGGAAAAAATATTTTTAAATTGTGATCGATTAAGCCATAAGGGGGCCAACCTTTTTTTTTCAGTAAGAGCGCCACTATCTAATAATAAATCATTATGTTTTGCCACTTCCAACTTTTCCAACAATCAAAAGATATGAAAAGTTGAAAATGTTGCTTAATGGCTTATGTGGGATTTTTATACAAAAAACGTATTTTTTTTTACTACCAGTCTTAAATAGTAAAAAATCTAAAGATAATAGATTTATTGTTAGATTTTTATTGTTAATATAAACTTTTTATTTCGTTTTTTGATAAACTCTTTGCAGGTTAAAAAAGAAAAAATGACTTCAAATGACTTCAAACATTTAATTCTAATTTATTATTAAACATATTCATCAATATTATGATTACAGTATGACCCCGTTTAACGTGGGGTATACGTTCCATCAAAAGTAAGAGCGTAATATGAGGTTATCTCATCCTGTAAATAATGGGGTTAGGGGAAGATGGGAACAAAGTTGGTTAGGTATTTTACCATTAAATTTATTAATTATGTACTCATACAATAAAACAAAAAAATGTATTTCTTACAAAATATAGAAACATAATAAATGAATATACATATAAAAATAAATAAAATTCTAAGTCAGTATGTTTACATTTCAGATCATACAGTATCTTCTGTATTTCAATTTTCAGCCTTTTATCAAGAGGCATCTAATGTAATTTGCGTTTTCCTTTTGCGCTCTGTAAGAAGTTGTTGGTAAGTGGATAAGGCATCCATAACGCCCGTCTTGCCTTTGAACTCCTGTCAAAATTTGCTCCTGCTTTTTTCTTGCTGCTTTTATTTTCGCGTTTTTATTATCACCCATGATAAAAACTAAAAATCATAATATTTGTACTATAGCAATCGTTATATTACATAAATTTATACTTACAATAACGTTAACAAATGTTTCAAAGATAAAATACATTTGTATAACACCGCTGGAAAAGAAGAAACACATATAAACAGCTTCGGATATCAGGGAAGCCTACCACTGTGTGTAATTTCCGGGGGAATCACACAATTCAAATCAAAAGAGCGTTAAACCGAAATAGCGCTAAACGAATCAGCGTTAATCTCGGGTCTAACTATACTTCTTGAAGATACCGGCAAAATTAAATATTTTAGATGTATATAAATTAAGATTAAAGCGATATTATAGTATTATATTCGTAATAAAACACGTGTTCATTTGAACATGTGTTGAGTCGAAAAATACAACAATATTGGACAACCAAATCGCGTTAATTAAGAAAAAATCGCCTGTCCGTTCAAATCTTAAAAAAAATCAATATAATTTAGATCTCTTGAGATGAAATAAATTTCTTATAGTTACTTTCAGTCTAGTAGGTGCTGTAGGCTAATAATTCTGATTTCCAATTTTCAAGAGGAGGGTACAATTAACGTTTTATGGAGAATTTTAAAAAGTTTCTGAAAAGATCAAAAAATTTTTTTATCATCTTAAAAATCATCCAACTATGACTAAATGAATCCTTTCAAAATGAATATAAAAGTTTTAAATCTATTTTAGCCCGGTACATTATTAATTTTGGTAGATAGTTGCTACATGATTGTGGAAACAAGTTAAGCTTTCTTACTTCCAAAATTCGAGACAAAGATT
>BMAU01014747.1:0-12129 GCA_019973935.1 Trichonephila clavipes
AAGATGTACAAAAACTAAATGGATATATATAAATAGCTGTGTGCATTTAACTTAACACAGTAACGCAACAGCCCATGAGAACCATGGACTACTGTGCACAACTCAGTTTACGTGACTGTGGGCCGTAAGATGCATGATCAGATATTCTGGCTCGTGGTGGTCAGTCTGACATGAAACCCCTTATTAAGTTCCTGCCAAGCTTGATACTCCATTTATCGAGCGTGCACTGGAAGGGCTGAGTCAACCCTGCTCAGCCCGGGTTTGAGCTCCTCAAATCTGTGGTGTAGAAGCATGTCTACCCATATAACTAAGTCATTATCAAAAACATTAGGTCCATTCCTTGTGACTGATGTTCCCTATGTTTGCATATTTGAGATATAACAAGACTATATCTATGTCACTTTGCTCTCAATGCTAAGATTAATCTAGCACATCTTTCGACCCGAGTAGTACAAGAACTGACTGGGTGAAGGAAATGTGCTTTTTAAAACTTTTTATATAACTACAGTTAAAATTCATATCAACGTCCGCACTATTCAGCTACACAAGGGCTTTTGGCGACGGACCACGTAACTTTTTTCCATGGTCAAGTACGTGCAGAACACCTTAGCTGGCACCCCTCTCTTAATCACTACAAGCATTACACCAAGGGGGAAGGCATGTCAGCTCTCTCGGCATATTTAGCATGCATCATTGCCCTACACGGTGGGGACTTGTGTGGTACAGGGCTTGAACTTCGAGACAAAGCCAGCCACGATCCGATACCTATACCACTCAGGTACCGCTGCCACGAAAATTTTTGGGGAAGGATGCTCTAGGTTTTCATATTTGAGATATAACATGAATATATCATGTCACTTTGCTCTTAATGCTAGGAATTGTTTTACTCATCTTTCTGACCCGAGCAGTACAAAACTAAATGGTTAAATGGCTGCATGCATTTATGTCTACCTTTATAAATCAGTCATTATCAAAAACATTAGGTCAATTCCTTCAGGACTGATGTCCTCATGTTTGCATATTTGAGATATAACAAGAGTATATCTATGTTACATCGCCTCTTAATGCTAAGAATTAATTTTGCACATCTTTCTGATCCAAGTAGTACAAAAACTAAAATGGTTAAATGGCTGTGTGCATTTATGTCTGATGTATAACTTAGTCATTATCACTAGTAATACGTCAATTCCTTGGGGCTGATGTTCTCCTGCTGGCATTATTGAGATATAACAATAGTATATTAATGATACATCTCTTAATGCAAACAATTTAATTTTATAATCTATTTGACCCACAAAGTAACACAAACTGACTGTGAGAAGGTAGTTTACTTTTTATTTATTTTATAAGTTTCCTTGCATGTAATGGAATCCTTGAACGCTATTTTTACCCACTTTACAAAGGTCAGATGGATTCAAATTTTGCAAACCAGACAAGGACCCATGACAATACAATGGTTTCATAATTTGCTTCATTGTCCTGATCAAGATCCTCAAAATAAGGATTTTAAGGGACTTCTAGGTTAGGCAACTAATTGAACAGAACATTTTCAGATTTGGCGTCGAATTCCATATGCAATTTCAAGTTTTTTCAACTTATTTTAGATTTAGTGACAAAAAAAAAAAATTAAGGTGCAACCCTAACTGCAAACAGGCTTCTTGGTTAATGCAAACAAAACAAAAAAAAAGGTTTTCTTAATGTTCTTTTCTAATGATTATATAAGTCTAGTTTCTCCCAATAGGGAAATAAAAAAAAAAGATTTCTGCATGTGAATAAAAAATAATTTATGTTCTAACTGCTAAATATTTTTTTTATTTTTATAAAGCAATATGTGTAGAAGTGATGATAGGATTTAACATTATAGCAATAGGTTTTAAAGGTGATAATACTATTAACATTTCTCTTCAAACACTTTTATTAGTGAGACCTGTATCTATAGACGGAATCTTTGCAATATATTCGACTCATCCGAGGTCACACAAACAGACTGAATAAATACCCTACAGACATATTAATTAATATCCATTGAAGAGCAAAACTACTTCGACCCAAATACCAAACTCAAGGATAAATTCAACAAAGAATAACCAACAGCTTTAAAAAACTAAAAAACAGGTTTTTACTATAGATCAAAACTAAAAAATTTAATGATAGATTATAGTTTGAATGAAAATTAAAAAATATGCTTTTATAGTGTGTGAATCAAACTAAATTGTAAAAAAATAATTCTTAATACAAGAATAAAATGATTAACGAAAAACTTATGTCCTTGTGGTAAAAGCACGGGGTGCTTTGTACTACATTTTTCCCTAACTCAGAATTTCAGAATAGAACCAGTGCAAGAAATTATAGCAATTAGTATAAAGCACCCCATGATTTTGTCAGAATGCTTTTAATTTTCTTGTTCAACATTTTTTTTACTCTAAAAATTAAGAATTATTTTTTTACTTTTAGTTCGATTTTACTATAAAAGGCCCTTCTTAGTTTTTTTTTTAAACAATAATTTCTTTATAACTAAATTCATATCGCACATTAAGAAAATTTTTTGAAAGGCTCTTGTGTTTGCATATTTGAGGTATATAACACAAGAGCATCTATGTTACATCCCAATTAATGCCAAGAAATAATTTTGCACATCGTGAATGACCCAAAAAGTACAAAACTGACTGGGTGATGGTAGTGTGCCTTTCTCTTTGAAAAAAAAAAACTAAATTCACATCGCACATTAAGCAAATTTTTTCCACAGGATGATCTTGTGTCTGCACATTAAGTAAAACAAGAGTATTCCTTGTCACTTTTACTCTTAATGCTAAGAATTAATTTTGCACATCTTTCTGACCTGAGTAGTACAAGAACTGACTGGGTGAAGGAAATGTTCTTTTTGGACTTTTTTATATAACTAAATTCATATCACGTATTGAGCAAATTTTAATAAGGATGCCCTCCTGTTTGCATATCTGAGATATAACAAGAGTACATCTTTGTCACATAGCCTTAAAAGTCAGAAATAATGTTGCAATTCCTTCTGACCCAAGATGTACAAAACTAAATGGATATATATAAATAGCTGTGTGCATTTAACTTTAACACATGTAACGCAACAGCCCATGAGAACCATGGACATCGTGCACAACTCAGTTTACGTGATGTGGGCCGAAGATGCATGATCAGATATTCTGGTCAGGTGGTCAGTCTGACATGAAACCCCATTAAGTTCCCAAGCAAGCTTGATACTCATTTATCGATGCACTGAAGGCTGAGTCAACCTTGCTCAGCCCGGGTTTGAGCCTCAGATCTGAGGTGTAGAAGCATGTCTACCTATATAACTAAGTCATTATCAAAAACATTAGGTCCATTCCTTGTGACTGATGTTCTCATGTTTGCATATTTGAGATATAACAAGACTACATCTATGTCACTTAGCTCTCAATGCTAAGAATTAATCTAGCACATCTTTCTGACCCGAGTAGTACAAGAACTGACTGGGTGAAGGAAATGTGCTTTTAAAACTTTTATATAACTAAATTCATATCAACGTCGCACTATTCAGCTACACAAGGGCTTTTGCGACGGACCACGTAACTTTTAACCATGGTCAAGTGACGTGCAGAACACCTTAGCTGGCACCCCCCCTTAATCACTACATTACACCAAGGGAAGGCATGTCAGCTCTCGACATATTTAGCATACATAGTTGCCCTACACGGTGGGACTTGTGTGGTACAGGGCTTGAACTCGAGACAAAGCCAGCCACGATCCGATACCTATACCACTCAGGTACCGCTGCCACGAAAATTTTTGGGGAAGGATGCTCTCGAAGTTTTTCATATTTGAGATATAACATGAATATATCTATGTCACTTTGCTCTTAATGCTAGGAATTAGTTTTACTCATCTTTCTGACCAGCAGTACAAAACTAAATGGTTAAATGGCTGTATGCATTTATGTCTACCTTTATAAATCAGTCATTATCAAAAACATTAGGTCAATTCCTTGGGACTGGTGATAGCCCTTTTCATGTTTGCATATTTGAGGATATAACAAAGGTATATCTATGTTACATAGCTCTTAATGTAAGAGTTAATTTTACCCTCATCTTTCTGATCAAGTGGTACAAAACTAAATGGTTAAATGGCTGTGTGCATTTATGTCTGATGTATAACTTAGTCATTATCAATGGTAATACGTCAATTCCTTGGGGCTGATGTTCTCCTGCTGGCATTATTGAGATATAACAATAGTATATTAATGATACATCTCTTAATGCCAAGAATTAATTTTTATAATCTATTTGACCCACAATGCAACACAAACTGACTGTGAGATGGTAGTTTACTTTTTTTTATTTATTTTATAAGTTTCACTTTGTATGTAATGGAATCTATGAACTCTATTTTTACCCACTTTAAGGTCAGATGGATTCGAAATTTTGCAAACCGAACGGACATGACAATACAATGGTTTCATAATTTTGCTTCCGCTAGCTGTCCTGATCAGATCCTCAAAAATAAGGATTTTAAGGACTTCTAGGTTAGGCAACTAATTGAACAGAACATTTTCAGATTTGGCGTCAAATTCCATATGCAATTTCAAGTTTTTTCAACTTATTTTAGATTTAGTGACAAAAAATTAAGGTGCAACCCTAAAACTGCAAACAGGCTTCTGGTTAATGCAAACAAAACAAAAAAAAAAGGTTTTCTTAATGTTCTTTCTAATGATTATATAAGTCTAGTTTCTCCCAATAGGGAAATAAAAAAAAAAAAGATTTCTGCATGTGAATAAAAATAATTTATGTTCTAACTGCTAAATATTTTTTTTATTTTTATAAAGCAATATGTTTAGAAGTGATGATAGGATTTAACATTATAGCAATAGGTTTTAAAGGTGATAATACTATTAACATTTCTCTTCAAAAAACACTTTTATTAGTGAGACCTGTATCTATAGACGGAATCTTTGCAATATATTCGACTCATCCGAGGTCACACAAACAGACTGAATAAATACCCTATGACATATTAATTAATATCCATTATTAAGAGCAAACTACTTCTTGACTCCAAAATGTCAAAACCTTTTAAGGATAAATTCAACAAAGAATAACCAACAGCTTTAAAACTAAAAAAAAAACAGGCTTTTGTTATAGATCAAAACTAAAAATTAATGATAGATTTATAGTTTGAATGAAAGAAAATATGCTTTTATAGTGTGTGAATCAAAACTGAAATTGTAAAAAATATTCTTAATACAAAGAATAAAAATGATTAACGCAGAAAACTTATGTCCTTGTGGTAAAAGCACAGGGTTAGCTTTGTACTACATTTTTTTTCCTTTAACTCAGAATTTCAATAGAACCAGTAAGAAATTAAAGCAAATTAGTATAAAGCGCCCCATGATTTTGTCCAGAATGCTTTTAATTTTCTTGTTCAACATTTTACTCTAAAATTAAGAATTATTTTTTTTTTTACTTTTTAGTTCATTGCCTATAAAGGAGCCTTCTTAGTTTTCTTTTTTTAAACAATAATTTCTTTATAACTAAAATTCACATTAATATTTATTTAAGAAAAATTTTTTTGGAAAGGCTCTGTGTTTGCATATTTGAGGCATATGCAACACAAGTGCATCTATAAGTTACATCCCAATTAATGCCAAGAAATACTCTCGCGCCAACATCGAATGACCCAAAAAGTACAAAAACTGACTGCATATAGTGCCTTTCTCGAAAACCAAATTCATCTTAATATTAAGCAAATTCTTTGCACAGGATGATGTAGGTCTGCAACATCATGCAAGTAAACAACAGTATTCTGCTGCCACTTCTACTTCCTTAATGCTATGAATTGAATTTGAAAACATCCCTTCAGACCTGGGAGAAAAAATATGTAAGAACCGACTGCAAGGAAATGTGTCTTTCGACCCTATATATAACTAACTATACCACGATTGATAAAAATTTTAATAAGGATGCCTCCTGTTTGCATATCTGAGATATAACAAGAGTACATCTTGTCACATAGCTCTTAAAAAAGTCAGAAATAATGTTGCACATCTTTCTGACCCAAGATGTACAAAAACTAAATGGATATATATAAATAGCTGTGTGCATTTAACTTAACACAGTAACGCAACAGCCCATGAGAACCATGGACTACTGTGCACAACTCAGTTTACGTGACTGTGGGCGTGAAGATGCATGATCAGATATTCTGGTCAGGTGGTCAGTCTGACATGAAACCCCCATTAAGTTCCCAAGCAAGCTTGATACTCATTTATCGATGTGCACTGAAGGGCTGAGTCAACCTTTTGCTCAGCCCGGTTTGAGCCTCAAATCTGTGGTAGAAGCATGTCTACCCATATAACTAAGTCATTATCAAAAACATTAGGTCCATTCCTTGTGACTGATGTTCTCATGTTTGCATATTTGAGATATAACAAGACTATATCTATGTCACTTTGCTCTCAATGCTAAGAATTAATCTAGCACATCTTTTCTGACCCAGTAGTACAAGAACTGACTGGGTGAAGGAAATGTGCTTTTAAAACTTTTATATAACTAAATTCATATCAACGCCGCACTATTCAGCTACACAAGGGGCTTTTTTGCGACGGACCACGTAATTTTTAACCATGGTCAAGTGACGTGCAGAACACCTTTTAGCTGGCACCCCCTCTCTTAATCACTACATTACACCAACGGGAAGGCATGTCAGCTCTCGACATATTTAGCATACATAGTTGCCCCACACGGGACTTGTGTGGTACAGGGCTTGAACTCGAGACAAAGCCAGCCACGATCCGATACCTATACCACTCAGGTACCGCTGCCACGAAAATTTTTTGGGGAAGGATGCTCTCGAGTTTTCATATTTGAGATATAACATGAATATATCTATGTCACTTTGCTCTTAATGCTAGAATTAGTTTTACTCATCTTTCTGACCCGAGCAGTACAAAAACTAAATGGTTAAATGGCTGTATGCATTTATGTCTACCTTTATAAATCAGTCATTATCAAAAACATTAGGTCAATTCCCTTGGGACTGATGTCCTCATGTTTCTGTATATTTGAGATATAACAAGAGTATATCTATGTTACATCGCTCTTAATGCTAAGAATTAATTTTGCACATCTTTCTGATCCAAGTAGTACAAAAACTAAATGGTTAAATGGCTGTGTGCATTTATGTCTGATGTATAACTTAGTCATTATCAATAGTAATACGTCATTCCTTGGGGCTGATGTTTTCCTGCTGGCATTATTGAGATATAACAATAGTATATTAATGATACATCTCTTAATGCCAAGAATTAATTTTATAATCTATTTGACCCACAAAGTAACCAAAACTGACTGTGAGAAGGTAGTTTACTTTTATTTATTTTATAAGTTTCACTTGCATGTAATGGAATCCTTGAACGCTATTTTTACCCACTTTAAAAGGTCAGATGGATTCAGGAAATTTTGCAAACCAGACAAGGACCCATGACAATACAATGGTTTCATAATTTTGCTTCATTGTCCTGATCAAGATCCTCAAAAATAAGGATTTTAAGGACTCTAGGTTAGGCAACTAATTGAACAGAACATTTTCAGATTTGGCGTCGAATTCCATATGCAATTTCAAGTTTTTTTCAACTTATTTTAGATTTAGTGACAAAAAAAAAATTAAGGTGCAACCCTAAAAACTGCAAACAGGCTTCTGGTTAATGCAAACAAAACAAAAAAAAAGGTTTTCTTAATGTTCTTTCTAATGATTATATAAGTCTAGTTTCTCCCAATAGGGAAATAAAAAAAAAAAAGATTTCTGCATGTGAATAAAAATAATTTATGTTCTAACTGCTAAATATTTTTTTATTTTTATAAAGCAATATGTTTAGAAGTGATGATAGGATTTTAACATTATAGCAATAGGGGTTTTAAAGGTGATAATACTATTAACATTTCTCTTTAAACACTTTATTAGTGAGACCTGTATCTATAGACGGAATCTTTGCAATATATTCGACTCATCCGAGGTCACACACACAAACAGACTGAATAAACACCCTACAGACATATTAATTAATATCCATTGAAGAGCAAAACTACTTCTGACTCCAAATACCAAACTCAAGGATAAATTCAACAAAGAATAACCAACAGCTTTAAAAACTAAAAAAACAGGCTTTTTTACTATAGATCAAACTAAAAAATTTAATGATAGATTATAGTTTGAATGAAAATTAAAAAATATGCTTTTATAGTGTGTGAATCAAACTAAATTGTAAAAAATAATTTTAATACAAGAATAAAATGATTAACGAAAACTTATGTCCTGTGGTAAAAGCACGGGGTGCTTTGTACTACATTTTTTCCTAACTCAGAATTTCAGAATAGAACCAGTAAGAAATTATAGCAATTAGTATAAAGCACCCCATGATTTGTCAGAATGCTTTAATTTTCTTGTTCAACATTTTTTTACTCTAAAAATTAAGAATTATTTTTTTACTTTTTAGTTCGATTTACTATAAAAGGCCCTTCTTAGTTTAGTTTTTTTTTAAACAATAATTTCTTTATAACTAAATTCATATCGCACATTAAGAAAATTTTTTGGAAAGGCTCTTGTGTTTGCATATTTGAGGTATATAACACAAGAGCATCTATGTTACATCCCAATTAATGCCAAGAAATAATTTTGCACATCGTGAATGACCCAAAAAGTACAAAACTGACTGGGTGATGGTAGTGTGCCTTTCTCTTTAAAAAAAAAAAACTAAATTCACATCGCACATTAAGGAAAATTTTTGCAGACACAGGATGATCTTGTGTCTGTACATAACAAGTAAAACAAGAGTATTCCTATGTCACTTTACTCTTAATGCTAAGAATTAATTTTGCACATCTTTCTGACCTGAGTAGTACAAGAACTGACTGGGTGAAGGAAATGTTCTTTTGGACTTTTTTTTTATATAACTAAATTCATATCAACGTATTGAGCAAATTTTAATAAGGATGCCCTCCTGTTTGCATATCTGAGATATAACAAGAAAAATATCTTTGTCAAAGATGAAGCAGCTCTTAAAAAGTCAGAATAATGCTGCATGATCTTTTTCTGACCCCAAAGAGATGCAAAAGCAAAAACTAAATGGATATATATAAATAGCTGTGTGCATTTAACTTAACACATGCATCCAACAGCCCATGAGGAACCATGTGGACTACTGTGCCCAACTCAGTTTGCGTGACGTGGGCGTAAGATGCATGATCAGATATTCTGTTCAGGTGGTCAGTCTGACATGAAACCCCATTAAGTTCCTGGCAAGCTTGATACTCATTTATCGTGCCTGAAGGGGCTGAGTCAACCTTGCTCAGCCGGGTTTGAGCTCAAATCTGTGGTGTAGAAGCATGTCTACCCATATAACTAAGTCATTATCAAAAACATTAGGTCCATTCCTTATTTGATGTTCTCATGTTTGCATATTTGAGATATAACAAGACTATATCTATGTCACTTTGCTCTCAATGCTAAAATTAATTAGCACATCTTTCTTGACTCCGTAGTAGTACAAGAACTGACTGGGTGAAGGGAAATGTGCTTTTAAAAACTTTTATATAACTAAATTCATATCCAACGTCGCAGACTATTCAGCTACACAAGGGCTTTTTACGACCCGGACCCGTAATCTTTTTTTAACCATGGTCAAGTGACGTGCAGAACACTGCTTACCTGGCACTTCCCCTCTAATCACTACATTACACCAACGGGAAGGTATGTCAGCTCGACATATTTAGCATGCATCGTTGCTACACGGCGGGACTTGTGTGGAGGAAGGCAGTACAGGGCTTGAACTGTAGACAAAGCCAGCCACGATCCGATACCTATACCACTCCAGGTACCGCTGCCACTCTAAAATTTTTGGGGAAGGATGCTCTCGAGTTTTCATATTTAGACATAACATGAATATATTCATGTCACTTTGTTTTAATGCTAGGAATTAGTTTTACCTATCTTTCTGACCCGAGTGCAGTACAAAAACTAAATGGTTAAATGGCTGCATGCATTTATGTCTACCTTTATAAATCAGTCATTATCAAAAACATTAGGTCAATTCCTTGGGACTGATGTCCTCATGTTTGCATATTTGAGATATAACAAGAGTATATCTATGTCACATCGCTCTTAATGCTAAGAACTAATTTTGCACATCTTTCTGATCCAAGTAGTACAAAAACTAAATGGTTGAATGGCTGTGTGCATTTATGTCTGATGTATAAACTTAGTCATTATCAATAGTAATACGTCAATTCTTGGGGCTGATGTTCTCCTGCTGGCATTATTGAGATATAACAATAGTATATTAATGATACATCTCTCTTAATGCCAAGAATTAATTTTATAATCTGTTTTGACCCACAAAGTAACACAAACTGACTGTGAGAAGGTAGTTTACTTTTATTTATTTTATAAGTTTCACTTCTGCATGTAATGGAATCCTTGAACTCTATTTTTGCCACTTTAAAAAGGTCAGATGGATTCGAAATTTTGCAAACCAGACAAAGGACCCATGACAATACAATGGTTTCATAATTTTGCTTCATTGTCCTGATCAAGATCCTCAAAAATAAAGGATTTTAAGGACTTTCTAGGTTAGCAACTAATTGAACAGAACATTTTCAGATTTGATTCAAATTCCATATGCAATTTCAAGTTTTTTCAACTTATTTTAGATTTAGTGACAAAAATTAAAAGGAAAACCCCCTAAAACTGCAAACAGGCTTCTGGTTAATGCAAACAAACAAAAAAAGGTTTTCTTAATGTTCTTTCTAATGATTATATAAGTCTAGTTTCTCCCAATAGGGAAATAAAAAAAAGATTTCTGCATGTGAATAAAAATAATTTATGTTCTAGCTTGCTAAATATTTTTTTATTTTTATAAAGCAATATGTTTAGAAGTGATGATAGGATTTAACATTATAGCAATAGGGTTTTAAAGGTGATAATACTATTAACATTTCTCTCTCAAACACTTTTATTAGTGAGACCTAGCCTATAGACGGAATCATTTTTGCAATATATCTTCGACTCACTCCGAGGTCACACAAACAGACTGAATAAATACCCTACAGACATATAATTAATATCCATTGAAGAGCAAAAACTACTTCTGACTCCAAATACCAAACTCATGATAAATTCAACAAAGAATAACCAACAGCTTTAAAAACTAAAAACAGGCTTTTTACTATAGATCAAACTAAAAATTTAATGATAGATTATAGTTTGAATGAAAATTAAAAATATGCTTTTATAGTGTGTGAATCAAACTAAATTGTAAAAAATAATTCTTAATACAAGAATAAAATGATTAACGAAAACTTATGTCCTTGTGGTAAAAGCACGGTGCTTTGTACTACATTTTTCCCTAACTCAGAATTTCAGAATAGAACCAGTAAGAAATTATAGCAATTAGTATAAAGCACCCCATGATTTTGTCAGAATGCTTTTAATTTTCTTGTTCAACATTTTTTTTACTCTAAAATTAAGAATTATTTTTTTTTTTACTTTTAGTTCGATTTACTATAAAGGAGCCTTCTTAGTTTATTTTTTTAAACAATAATTTCTTTATAACTAAATTCATATCGCACATTAAGAGAAAATTTTTGGAAAGGCTCTTGTGTTTGCATATTTGAGGTATATAACACAAGAGCATCTATGTTACATCCCAATTAATGCCAAGAAATAATTTTGCACATCGTGAATGACCCAAAAAGTACAAAAACTGACTGGGTGATGGTAGTGTGCCTTTCTCTTTGAAAAAAAAAAACTAAATTCACATCGCACATTAAGCAAATTTTTTCCACAGGATGATCTTGTGTCTGCACATTACAAGTAAAACAAGAGTATTCCTATGTCACTTTACTCTTAATGCTAAGAATTAATTTTGCACATCTTTCTGACCTGAGTAGTACAAGAACTGACTGGGTGAAGGAAATGTTCTTTTGGACTTTTTTATATAACTAAATTCATATCACGTATTGAGCAAATTTTTTTAATAAGGATGCCCTCCCTGTTTGCATATCTGAGATATAACAAGAGTACATCTTTGTCACATAGCTCTTAAAAAGTCAGAAATAATGTTGCACATCT
>BMAU01014748.1:20000-103854 GCA_019973935.1 Trichonephila clavipes
TTTGTATATTTATGGAGACCTTAGAAAACGATTTGACTATTTATTTTAAGTGAACGGTGTATATAATTAATTTTACAGTGGAATATCTTTAATTAATTTATTAGCTCTAAGGGATTAAATTTTCCTAAGTGGAGTATTTTGTTTATGTATGTCCCTTAATTTTCAATGTAGTGACCTAAAAAAATATTGCATGAAAAAAATTGCAGTAAATCATACTGTGGTAAATAAAGCATTAACGTGTATCGCTCCCCTACACGGCGGGTCTTACAAAGCTCTAATAAAGTTTGAGTTATGAAAGTAGGTAGACATTTGTGCCAACTTGACTCTATCGTTAACATTTTGCTATGTTTTTCATTGAATCGCCATTGTTATTTAAGAAACGGCGTTGCTTGCGAATATTACAATTTTAAAACAAATTCAACAGAAAGTAATATTAATGTATGACACTTCCAGGTATAAATTATTTATAATATTTTAAGCACCACAAAACTTTTAACAATGTGTTACTTTTGCTGAGCAGAGATCAGCTTAGGGAGGTATTTTCAAAAATCAACCCTCAAGAGTTTTACGGGGAGTTATAAATATAAAAAAAATCCTTTTTATCAGCTATTAGATCTACAGACTTAAAATTTAACAAAGGTATTTTTTTTTCTTTCTTTTTTTCTTCATCTGAGATATGTGAAAAGCTTTTTTTTTTTTTTGTTTAATTTGCAATTCACTTAAAAATTAACTCATTCAAAACTTCTTTATCCTTCAATCTGTGTTGTTTAACTTTTCAGTTCACCCGTATGCGAAGAACGGGTATACCAGCTAGTATATATATACATATATATATACATTTATATATACATATATATATATATACACATTTACATATACATATATATATATATATACACATATATATATATATATACACATATATATATATATATATACATATATATATACATATATATATACATATATATATATATATATATATATATATATACATATATATATATATATACATATGTATATATATATATGTGTGTATATATATATGTAATGTATTGTAGTAGTGTGGACGGTATTGGTTGTTGTCATATCTGATTTATTGAAGACATCTTCAGAATAAATTTTCCTCCTTTATTATGAAGCTCACATCACACACACAGCAGATTAAAACACAATTGCAGTTCATTTTCACATCTATTTGTTAAAAATACGAAAGCAGACACTTATAACAGAAGCGACATCTTGACGGACACAACACAAAAACACAGATAGCTGCAGTTATTTACATTCTTACATGAATAAGGAAAGCTGACAAAAAAAGAGCGGTTATGATTCAAAAGGGAACTGGAATCTTGGCAGATTCCTCCGCCCCTGATATGGGTTGACATGTGATTGGCGTTGCTAGCATGGTTTGGGTGGAGAGGAGGTGTGGCCATTAGGAGGGGGGAACCAATGGCGTGAAGGCGCATGCCGTTGGCAGTGAAGGAGGCGAAATCCAGTTGGTTTGCAAGCTCAGGACTTTGGAAATTAGTAAAAAATTGCATTTAAAATTTAAAGATTGAAATTAAAAGGTGCCCAAAAGAAAGAAAAAAGTTAAAATCATGGAAATAAGACATGTATTTTATTAAAATCGAGCTGAGAATAAATTAAAAAATTTAGTCCCAGAGCGCTTTCAATAGCATACATGCTTGATTTTGAAAATCTTTGGTTTTCTTAAGTTCGGGAATAATTTGTTTGAGTTTGGGAAATTGCTTGAAGAAAGAGCGGTTACATCAGATATTTGCTTTTATATCAACAGCGGTTATTACGTAATAGTTATGATTGGCTAAAATGGGCGGGACAGGGATTTCGGACTACCCGATTACGATTAAGATTACAATGTTAATTTTAAACCAGAGATTTAAAGTTATTTTAAATATTAGTTCAAAGAGTTAATAAAAAGGTTACTAGAGGGAATAATTTCATATATATATACATACATATGTATGTAATACATATAGGTTATTTTAAATCTATGCTTTTATGAATATAAATGTATTATTAATATTGATTTTTACATTTTCAGATTTATACGTGATCTAATTGTTTTGGGTAAAAATAATAATTTTAATCCCAATATTATCTTTTATCCTGATTACTTAAACCTAGTAAAAATTAATAATTATCCAGCTTAAACTAATTACTTGGATGCATATTTGTATATTTAGGATTATAAATTACATAGTAATAGTTATGATAAAGAGATGCTTTCAATTTTAGCATTCTTAAAGTGCCATACTGAAATTCAAGTTTATCAATCTCTATATATAGAAATATTATTTTTAACTACATTTATAGTAATATTGTATTAGTTAGTGATAAATCTAACATATATTTAAATTTCAATAACTTTATTAAACATTGTGCTGTGAACATGTATATCCTGCTAATTTTCTATACAATTATATTTCTAATAGCTCTCAGTGAAATGCATATTTGCAATAATAGCATTTTTAAAAAAATTAGTTATTTTTATGATTTTTAAAAGTATATATATATATATATATATATATATATATATATATATATATATATATATATATATAAATGTTGTGTTGGTTTGTGTATGCTCGCAAACTCAAAAAGTTCTGCATGGATTAATCTGAAATATTGACACAACGTTGCATTTGTCTCCGGTCAGGATCTTATGTACTTTTTATTTCGAAATTATCTCAAAATTTTTTTAAATTTAATTTTTAAGTGATTTTTTGGTGTTATGACGTCATTAGACGTCACAATTCGCTCTGAAAATTTAAACTTTACGCTTAGATTTTTCCAAATTATTGTATAACTCTTCTTTGGTTATGTTTATGCGTTGTCATATTTAGATATTTATTGTCCTTTGATACGTAATTGGGATTATTTTTCGAATAAATCATTTTTTAAAAATTATTCTTTCAAGAACTCAAATTTTGTTTTTTAGAATTGGCAACAGTTGGATAGCATTATCGCGGGTTGTTTACGGCTTTGATTAAGTTCTACATCGTGTTTTTTCTGTAATTTTAAGCTAAATTTATTTCTCTATTAAGCGAAAATGAAACTAACATAATTGACTTCTGTACGCTACTTATTTTTCTACCAAATAGTTTCTGTTAACCATTTACCTGAAATAAACATACGTAGCCAAATGCCGCGATATAACATTCAATGTTTGGAAACAATATTTTTTTCCCACTTGGAGATATTTTAATGTGACGAAATTAATCGACGGAGTTTTCAATAGGAATGTTTTTTTTTTAATTTTTTAGACAACTTTTTAAACTTCCTTTGATTCTTACGTATTATCGCAACAATCGCCAACTTTAATGATAACTCGCAAAATTGGCCATTCCATTTTCGCAGATGTTGTACGTGCGGAATTGGTAATCGTGCTTCGTTTTATACAATATCGCTAATATGTTGCGATAATACGTTAGTACCTTTCATTTGATGTTACTATTGAAATACAAATGTTAAAACTTAAGATTTTCTGATTTTGAGTCATCAAAATATTGCACCTTATTTTGTTTTTCATTGCTTTATAAGATTATAACCTTCTTAAACAGATTCCATTAGTAATTTGTTAAAAAAAATACTGGAAGTTATTATGGATTGTTTTTGTCAGGGACGTACAGCTACCGCTGTATCAATGATGCAGGAGCCCCGACGAATGTTATTACAATTCCACTTACATGGTGCACATATCAGAAAAAGGGCCACAAAGGAATTCGGATACAAGGCCCACTCAGAGCTGTTTTGTAATTTCATATGTTTTTCTTTAAACCTTTACTTTAACTGCAGTCAATCGGCTTGAGTACATAAAATTGTATTGCAGAAACTCGAACTTATGTTATCATACTGGCCAAGCAAACGCAGTGCGAGGGATAAATGCTGATCAAATTAGAGTAAGCATCAGTGAATGAGCAAAACAGACAGAGGGTTCAAATACATGTTGAGGAAGCAGGTTGTCATAAGATTGTAATTATTTTTTCAAATTTTACTTTCGCGTTGATTAAGATAGTTCAGCTCTTTTTATGTCAATTACTATTAGTATTGTATATCATTTTTCAATTTATTTTTAAGCACAGAATATGTACTTTGGATAATTTTTATATATAAAATACTAAATTTAATTCTGTACACTATGTATGTGTTTAGCGAGTAGTATACCGATTAAAATCTTCCACCTACCGTAAAAGCCGGCTTATAACGCGCACTTTGAACACAAAAAATAAGATCGAAATTTACAGGTGTGAGTTATACGCTGGGCATAAAAATCAGGGCTTTAAAAATTAAAAAATAAATGAGCATAAAAAAGTTAAACTTCTAAATATTTCGAAATACTATTTATTTAAAAGACATGACATTCTTATTGAACTTAAAAGGTGGTAGTTCTAAAAGTATACTATTTTTGCAATTGCTTAGATAAACACCTTGAATAAATCACTTCTGAACATAACAGCATTGCATTTGTACATTTCAGGTTTCTTCGTAAAAAAGGGGGGCACATTATATAGCGAATATACCTAAAATTTAAAAATTGCAGCTTGAAAGTATGGGTGTGCGTTATATGCCGGACTTTTACGGTATTTTATCTTTTTCTCCAATGAATCTAAATTAAATTAATATATAATTTTTATGCTACTTATATTTTTTTCTTTAGTCGGCCATTTACCTAAAATCAAAAGGCATCGCCAAATACTGCAATATGCATTCAATAAGGGAAGAACATTCTATGCCTGTTTGTGCACAATAATAATACTTTTTGCACTTGGTAGTGAATTTTCCACGAAATAGTTATTGTAGTTTTTAATAGTTGAGCAATAACATTAGACTCACAAAATATCTATTTTGTGTAATTTCAAAAATTTACTTGTTACTGTGAAATACATATTGGAAAATTAAGATTTTCTGATGTATATTTTGTTTTTGTTTTGATATTTATGTATTATCGCAACCATATTGGCAACATTAGCATTTAATTGCCAATTCACCATGTATGACACGAACAAAATCGGGGTTGATACAGTTACAACAGTACCCAAGTACCTTTGTTTCTAACTTTTTTTTTGGTAATTTCATCAAAATATTTATAATTTGTTGTTAATAATTGGTTTTAATAGCTGTTTATCATTTAAGTTTGTTATAACTAGCTGTACCCAACCATGTTTTCCTGTGGCTCAGTCTGGTTAAAAAGAAAGAAAAGAGAAAGCACACATTTCTAATATCTTTAACCGCTTGCACTTGAGATGTGATTATTTTTTATAAAAAAATTTGGAAATATCCATTAACAAAATTTTTTAAACAGATTTCATTTGTAATTTGTTAACAGAATACTCCCAGGTTATTATGGTTTTTTTTGTCATGTTATGAATCTAAAATTATTTGCATTGTCTCCATAGGGGAGGTGCCAAGTTTGAAAATAAATTTAAAATGACTCTTCTTGAGGTCAAAGGGTTAATTTTACAATGCTTATGGGTAGACATTTTGTGTTGCTTTATTGTCTGTATAGATACGAAATTGCCTGCTGCGCCTACTTTAGAGCAGTAGTTGCCATTTGCAACACTTATTGGCTACTTAATGTATTATTTTCTAATTTGCAGTTCACTAATATGGTTGATCTTTATGTGGCAGATCACTATAGCTATATTTACGTCTTTGTTTAATCTTCCACACCACTGAAAATAAGCTTCATGAAAAGCAATAACAATCAACAGACCAAAGTGTTTTGCCACCATTTTTCCAAAAATAGGTTGAGGTTACCAAAAATTACTATCCTCAGGAATTTTGTTCGTTTGTTTTTTCGTTTAGTAATTTCGGTAACTAAAAGCTTTTACTAAAGTATAATCCGTGTTCCATAATATGTTATTTTGTTGTTCATCTTTTTTTAAACTGAATCTTCATAGAAGTATAAATGTCGCAATTTTTCTGCATACCATCCAGAATTTCTTGCGCATCACCAATTGGTGACTGCTGCTCTGTAACACACATCAGTAAATATATATTAGCATCACCATAACAAAATAGGCACCATGTGTATATCGCACCTTAATATCTAAACAACAAAGATTCTAACATTTTTATATGAAAAAGAAATGGATGCAAAATGGTGCGATTTACAGGGTGGTAATTTGGCTGCAGTGATGCTAATATTTAAGTACAAAAATAATTGTCCACGTGAAAAGCAGTCTCTGTCTAGATATAAGCCACTCTCTTTTAAAGATATGCCCTTTGTTGATAACAATTGCTAATGCTAAGCGAATTGTGAATTGCAAAAACACTCCATCATTATCAACACTTTGTCGTAGATTTCTGCTGCAATATCCATGTTTATATCAAAATTTTCCTGGCGTATTCGATTGAAAATATCTTCAGCCTCTCATTGTGTTGGATTACAGCTGTGTCAATTGATGCACGTTTGAAGTTAAATATTTCATTAGGATTTTTTTTTCTCCTTTTCTTTTTGTTCCTATTATTTCTTTTTTTTAATGTTTTGAAATTTTATATGTTTTTGTTTTAATTGTCTTTTCTTTTTATATATATATATATATAAGTGCAGTTTTAAGTTTTTAAGAAATTTTATATGCTTTGCTTGAATTTTTTTTCTTTGTAAGTTCAGTCAATTAATTGGCTTCACTACATAAAAATAATGCCTTGCGGGAAATCAAACTTAGGTCGTCATACTTGCAAGGCAAAAGTACTGCAATGAGGGTAATTGTACATCAAACTTAGAAAGAATAGATATTAGCAAACGAGAAAAACAGACAAAGAATGGCACAAACACATGCTGAGGGCACAGCAGAGCATTATGCAGCCAGGCTTGAGGATGCACATTTGCGAGGACATCATTAGTGTCTTACAACATCAGAAAGATGTTAACCAGAAAGAGCACATCTGCGTCAAACATGACTTTGTGATGAGCAATCACACAATAACAGTCACCTTGCATTCCGGTACAATCCAGTGGAAGATTCTAGGTTCAGGCAGCATGTTCTCATTTACACAAAGATGGGAGTGTATCCTTATTGCCAAAGCTCTGGAATTTAAGGGAGAAACAAAAGGAATGTTTTGTACCACTGAAAAATTTAAACTGCTTCAATTCGGAGAACCACAGAGCCATTAAAAATTTTGCTTGCTAGATATACTGCAGAATCAAAACATTTCCTATATAACATCAGGAAATACAATTCATGTTTCCAAGTGATATTGTTTGCATAAATGTGTATTTGTGAACACTCCTCTGATTTAATAGAAATAAGCATAACCAATGTAAAACCAACCCATTGCCCTCAAGGAATCTAGAGCAGAGCCACTTAAAACTTCTCTTCAAACTTGAGGTCTCCACTTTAACCTTCCAAGCGTTCCACACGGAAAATTCCGTCATTGTAAAGATGCTTCAAAAATGCACTGCACGGGTTTTTTGCCTTCAAGTAACATTCTCAAAAGCGGTTGAACCGTACTTTTCTAAAATCCTTTCCCCCTTTTAAAGGTTTAACATCTTGAAAGATAATTAAGGATGGTGGAAGCCACACAGCAGGACACTAATAGGAAGTTTTATGGCTCGCAGGGAACCTAGTGTTTTGACCCTGGAGCAATCGTAAAAAATCGGGGAAAAGTTTCTTTACACCCCAGGAAGTGTTTGTTTGTTACCTTGTATTTTAACAGTTTTGAAAATTCCCAACGCATAAGTAAAATATGTTACAATTCCCTTTTGGTTTCATATTAATTTGAAACTGTAACAAGTTTTGGAGTGTCAGGGCATTCTGCTATTTTATATAGTTAGACAAATTATATCTTTTTAAGTATATTCTTTCTCGCTTCATTTTTCTTATCTTAATTAATCCTTTCAGTTTTTGAAACATGATTATTTCATTATAAGATGCCAAAAAAAAAAAAAAAAATTAATAAAACACCAAAAAATTTCAATCCTTTTAAACTTTCCAACCACTAAAATTGAATAAATTTAAACTCCATCAAATAATTTGAAACATTTTCTTACACTTTGATAAAAGTAATAATGTTAAAAAAAAACTAATTAAGATCTATTAGTTTGTTTGTTTTTTATTTCAAAGCCGAAGTGTTCAGGGAAGTTTATGTACAGTGCCTAGTTATGTATTGTTAAAATACACCGAACTATATATGAATGTTAAGTGCTTGAACTTCAGTTTACATCAAAGACAACATGAATGAAGATTTTACCACATTTTTTTATAACTTGATTGTTTGAATAAATGGTAATCAAAAATATACGGAAACATATACAGTAGACATTTATGCATATAAATAAACATAGAAATCAATTTTAAATTTGAGCTATTCAAAAACATTCGAATTATTATTCAAAAATATCTATTTATGCAAAATATCTCAAAATTTATCTTTTTCTTAAATGCTAACTGAATAAGTAATTCAAATCTTGATATTTTTTGAAATCTCGACCTATAAAGCTACAAATTTTATGTTAGAAATTCCATTTGAAAATTCGAAAAAAAATGTATCGCGCAATTAAAAATTATTTACCATAAGTTCTAGTAATTCTTTGAGTATAATATAAATTTCAAATTTTTTATTATATAGCTTCTTTAGTATTTTTTTAATATATTTCGAAAATTTCATACAATTCGGTTGAAAACTGCATGTTAAGAGCAAAAAATATACTAAAAAAATTGATCAATATACAATAAAGTTTTACATAGAAGCAAAACTGAGAAGCTAAACCGTTGGAATGAAAAATTTAGAGTATATCTGAAGTAGTTTTCGAAATATTTATTTTAAAGTTCAGAAAATTTGTGTGCGTTATGTTATACTTAACATTAATTAAATGGTTAAAATAATATGCTAATAATAGTCATGTAATCGTTTGACGACGCATTCATATACTAATAAAAATTATAATGGTCATTGATGCGAATGTCAAGAATCTTATATAATTTTAAATTCAGGCATTAAGATATTGATGTAGAAAATATAAAAAGACCATCTAAAATACATGAAAATTGCAGTCTGCTATAAAATGATTTTAACAAACAAAATACGGTATTTTCAGTTACTATGACAGAGCCGGCTTAGGCAGGGTCGATCTGGGAAAACAGAGAGGGACCCGCGGTTTTGATGGATGCTGCTCTAGCTTTTAAAGTTCTCAGTAAAAAAAAATATAAGTATTGCAAATGCAAAAATAAGTCTTGTAATTTTCCATACATTTCTATAACAACGAATTGTGGAATTGGATTCCAATACATTGTTGTGTTTGACAATATCTAAGGTAACCAACCCTACTTTAGACAGATTTGTACTACTTTTTTCGTAACTGTATTCCTTTTAAAATGAATTCGTGCAGCCAAAATACACCTTTTGCACTCTTAAAAATTTATGTTAACTATAACAGTTAATTTTAATTTATGCAACTTGTGAAATGTTCATAATTAACCATTTCCGTCTAAACAGTTTACATGAAAAAAAAAGTTTGGACTCCCTCATTCATTTGGGAATTATATAAGATTCTAACATTAAGTTTTATTTTTCACCGAATAGGGTCGAGTGGTAGTGTATCGTGTTTCCACTCCACAGGTCTTGGGTTCTATTAACGGGCTGGGCAAGGTCTACTCTGCCTTTCATCCCCGCTACATTGGGTCGATAAATGAGTACCAAGCTTGCTTGGGGTCTTAAACACTGAAGGTCTCTCTTCAGACAGACCACCAAATCGGGACATCTGTTCATGCACCTCAGTGCCCAATGGTCACGTATGTTGGGATGGGCATAGTAGTTCCTGGCCCTCATGAATTGTTGTGCCACTGAGTTTGAGGATTGCCTCACTTTGGGGATACCCCTTAGATAAACATGTATTTCCACTCTTTTGCAATTAAACATTTTTCTTTCAATTACGTTTATTTCAGAAGGAACTTTGATTTTTCAAATGTATTTGCTTAATAACATGTATAGTTGTGTATTATATTAAAATTTTGATCCATCCAAAATTACACGTTTTTTGCTCCTCTAAAAGCTTTTAGGATTTTAGAACTGATCTTACAATCCATATACGTTTTATAGTAGTATATTTAAAAATGATAAAGACATTTTTTTAACTGTGTGAGCTTTTATGCCTCGTTTATAAATGTAAAAAAATTACTTTCAGCTACAGTTTTTAAAATGTACTGAAGTAAGTGAAGGAATAGGATATTTTTTTTACATATTATGAATATTTTTGACTGCAGTAAGATATATTTATATATTTCAGTTTCTTTACAATTTGGATAGAAGTTGTAAGCCACACACACACATTTTGCGAATAGTTTGATATTGAATATAAACTCATCGGCTGTTTAACAGTGAAGTGTTTTATTTTGATACCCTCACACACTAAAATTAGGCTCATTTTCAGTTATATAATCAGCTTCAGTGATATTTAAATTTTCAAAAATAGTCTACACGCGTACGAAATTATTCTTTCAAAACCATACACCACATCCCATACTATGTCTTCCCTACAGCAGGCAATATTTGTGTATGCTCAAAAAATTTAATACAGGATACATTTCCAAATGTTAAAATTGTTTTTAAAATTTGGTATGCATACATTGTGGAACTGCCGGTTAACTTCAATGAACAAAATTGTTTTAAGTGTAATATTTTGAAAAAAAAAAATAATTGGGGAGAACTTTTTCTCACAATAGAATTTGTAATGACTGAATTGTGTGAAAATGTAGTTATCGATGTGTGACATTTTTCCTTGTAATAAAAGAAACAGAAGGATAAAAAATTAAACTTGAGTAGAAAATGGTTAGAAATACTGTCACGCGCTCAGTATTAAAATTAAAAATTATTGACTAATGTTATGTCCGTCACAAATGCCGATGTAGAAAAGATATTTTTATTTAATACAAGAAGTTCGAAATGGAGAGCACTAGGAATGGAAATTTAGATTTTTTCCGAAAAATATTCAGTTAACATAAAAATATCATTTATATGATTTTAATTAAAATAAACTAAAAGTATTGAAATCCTTTTTATGTTATTTTAAATTAAAAATAGAATTGAATAGAGAAAGATTGGTTTTATTTCATAAATATAATCATCGTATGTGTATCACCGTATGCACCATTTATTGTCTTACTGTTTAAAAAAAGAGAGCCTTTATATTCTTTTTACCTCATTACTTTTCTTAAAAACAGGAAAGTGAGTGCGTTTTCTTGCTCTCATATTCAAAAATGAATACAGGAGGCTTTTTTCTGGTTCAAATCGCAATACCAAAATAATATATATATTTTTTAAGTTTTTAAAAAATGACAGAAAAATAAATTTTGTTTGAAGAAAATATAACTGTTTTTCAACTTCCAGCACGCCATTTATTTCATGTTTTTTTTTTACCCTTCATTTTGTTTTAATTTTACTGTGACTGAACCTATCGGGAAAACGACAGAGTAGAACTAAAACTTTCGTACAAGATTGCCCAAGGCAACTGAACAGCTAGCTGTAAACGATTGCTATCCTGGTTCTTACTGAATAAAGAGACCGAACTAAGTCATAAAATTGTCCCCGTTCGACCTCCCAAGTTTTAAAGAGGGAAAGGAATTAAGTCTGTTGCATTTTTCAAAGGAATAGCAAAAAGAAGAGTAAACGCTTTCGGAATAACTTTTCATGAGGAGCCTAACCACTCGGAGGGTTAAAGAAGATTAAATAAATTTAGGTTCATAAAATAAGGACAAAAATAAGCCTTAATAACTTCAAGCATTTGGTTAACAAATTATAAATGATATCAGTTTAGGAAAGTTTTGCGTATATCTAATTTATATTATAAATGAGAAAGTTTGTGAAAATATTTGTGGGTCTTTCACGCAAAAACAACTTAATGGATTTTAATGAAACTTTACAGTAATATAGCTTATACATCAGAATAACACATAGGCTATAATTTATACCATAGGCTATAATTTATAAAAATTTGTAAAAAGTGTCCAAAATATAACGCTATTTGTCAAGTAAGAAGAAAAAAATTCTGCCATCTGCAAGCAAAAAAGCCCACGTCAGCATATATATATCTTTTGTTTGTGAAAAACTCTTTTTGTTTTGGCTACGCAAGGGAATCGCTTCTAATTAATTCCTGTGATCAGAATAATGCCTATTTTTTTTATTTCAGAATAAAACTAAGTTTTGAAGGGAGAAGTTGTTATAAATCTCTCTTTATTTTAATGTTTTTTTTAACATCTTATTATGCATATTTGGTAGTAAGAAATTGATCTTTTTTCCAAATAAATGCTTTTATCAGTTCTGATACTTAAAGTAAATAAGCTTTCTCATTCACACTGCATCATTTGGACAAATTTTCAAAATTTATTTGTGGTTAGTAGTTAATTATAACGCTATAATTTTAATTGAATAGGCAGATATAATTATTTTTACACTTAAAAACGCAATAACTATTGTTCTGTATTTCTTGGAGTGTGAGAGTGAGTGAATATTAATGTCGCAATGTTCAGCTACACGAGGGCTTTTGGCAACGGATCACGTAATTTTTAACCATAGTCAAGTAACGTGGACGACATCTGAGCTGGCACCCCTTTCTCCTAACTACCACACCACACCAACTTAGAAGGAATATTTACCAATAATTAGCAGGAATATTCTTTGAAATCCACTCTTCCAAGATATATGGCAGCACGGGTTCCATGATGAGTATTTTAGCGGAAAAAATACTTTGTCAAAATTTAAGTGTCTTATGTTTTTGTATGTTAATGAAGGCCTTAGAAAATGATTTGACTACTTATTTTAAGTGAACGGTATATATATAATTAATTTTACAGTGGGATATCTTTATTTAATTTATTAGCTCTAACGGATTAAATTTTCCAAAGTGGAGTATTTTGTTTATGTATATCCCTTAATTTTAAATGTAGCGATCCAAAAAAAATATTGTATGAAAAAAACTGCAGTAAATCATAATGCCGCTGGATAAAGTATTAACGTGCACCGCACCCCTACACGGCGGGTCTTACAAAGCTCTAATAAAGCTCGAGTTATGAAAGTAGCTAGGCATTTGCCAACTTGACTCTATCGTTAACATTTCGCTATGTTTTTCATTGAATCGTCATTATAATTTAAGAAACGGCGTTGCTTGCGAATATTACAATTTTAAAATAAAATAAATACAGAAAATAATATTAATGTATTACACTTTCAGATATAAATTATTTACACTACTTTAAGCGTTCATTACGCAAAACTTTTAAGAATGTGTTACTTTTGCTGAGCAGAGATCAGCTTAGGGAGGTATTTTGAAAAATCGACCCTCAAGAGTGTTACGAGGAATCATAAATTTAAAAAATCCTTTTTATCGGCTATTAGATCTACATAGTTAAAATTTAACAAAGGTGTTTTTTTTCTTTCTTTTTTTTGTTTAGCTGAGATATGCAAAAAGCTTTTTTTGTTTAATTTTCAATTCACATAAAATTAACTCATTAAAAACTTCTTTTTCCTTCAATCTGTGTTGTTTAATTTTTCAGTTCACCCGTGCGAAGAACGGGTATACCAGCTAGTATATTTATACATTTTTTTTAATAAAATATCATACCTGCAATGCAAATGTTTTACCATACTGAAAACATTTGCTTTCTGTTTAACAAGACTGAGCAACAGCAATGTGTGGCAGGGTACACAGCTAGTATATATATAAATTATATATAATTTTTGTATATATATGTATGCATATATGTATATATATGTATATATATATATATATATGTATGTATGTATGTATGTTTTAATTTTAATTTCGATTGCTCATGTGTCCTTCATTGTGTGATTTTCCTACTGTCTGAGTTTTTCGAATGTGATTGATGGATGATTATCTCGCGTTTGTAGAGAATTACACTATATATTTATGTATAAATATATGTATGCATATATATATATATATGCTTATATATGTATGTATAAATATATATGCATATGTATGTATATATGTAATCCATAAATATATGCAAATAGCTTTAAAACCTAAGTATAACTAATCAAGGTAGTAGGAAATATTAGTTTCAGTAGTACAATAACAAACTCCTGGCCTTAGGAACCAATATTTCAGATTTAAACGAAGTTTTAGTGCTAGCCAATCTTCACCTTTAATTTGCCTATACTAGTGAACCAAAGGGAAAGGAAGGAATTATATTAGGAGAAATTTATATATTTCAAATGAAATACAATATACTATTAAAATAGAATGCAATAAAATTATATAGCCTACTAGTATAGATTTAAAATCGATGCAATAAAGTAGATGGTAAGACTTACTTTGTGAGTATAGCAACGTGTTATGTTTCCCACCAAACCCATCAAGAGTAAAATCAGTACCACGTAAAAGTAAGATTAGTAAATTATGATGAATAATATTAAGTCTATGTACATGTACATTTTAAAAACCATAAATATTGATATAAAACTTCACAGAAAATAAAAGACTTCAAGACATACACAAGAAGTTTTAAACAAAATTTAATATTATTAATTTATTAAACATGTGGCGCCATCTATTGAATAACTATAGTTAATTAAAACTGCTTTTATTAATAACATATTGTTGGAAGTATTATAAATATAATTTTAAAGAAAGTTATCAGGATATTCATGTTCAATACATTGTTTAATAAAGTTAATAAAATTTAAATATATATTAGATTAATTACTAATACAATATTACTATAAATATTGTTAAAAATAATATTTCTCTATATATAGATTAATAAATTTAAATTCCAGTATGGCACTTTAAGAATGTTAAAATTAAAGGCATCTCTTATCATAAATATTACTATGTAATTTATAATCCTTAATATACAATGATACATCTAAGTAATTAGTTTTAATTAGATTATGATTAATTTTAATTAAGTTTAAGTAATCAGGATAAAAATTAATTTTGGGGTTAAAAATATTATTTTTACCAAAAGCAATTAGATCATCTATATATCTAAAAATGTAATTATCATTACTAATAATATAATTTTATTCATAAAAGTGTGAATATAAGTTAGCCAAACTATTTCTAGAAGGGTCACCTTGAGGTGAACCTTTAGTTTGTTTATATGATGAACCATTAAAATTAATGTACTTTTCTCTTAAGACTAAAGCTATGAGAGTTTTAACTTTGTTGAAATTAATATTAAGATTTTAATTACTGTAATTTTTTAAAATTACTTTAATAATATAATTGATATCAATGGAATTGAAGAAATCTTCTAAGTCATAACTATGAACTGAATAAATATTTTTATTTTTAAAAAAAATCGATGTATTATCTTTATTAACTTTAATTATAACTTTATTATATTGGTTATTAATGAAGATTTGTATAATATTATATGAAGCATTTTGCCTGTGTGCAGTAGTGTGATATATGTTTTAAAACCATTTGTCACAATTCTAAATTTAACTTAATTTTATGGAATTAAGGTGTTAAAAATATGTATGGAAACTTAATCTTAGGAATGCAAAAACCCAATTTTTTATAAATAGCAATAATTCGATTACAAATTTCTTTATGTGACAAGTCCAATTTTTAAAAGATTCATTGTTAAAAAAGCATATTATAAAAATACTTACAAATCACAGCATAGTTTCCAGCCACTTGGTCTATGTAAACTATGATAAAATTCTTTCATAATTCATACATTTTCTGTTTTACATCTTTATAAGTAAATTTAGAGTGAGAATGATAGTTAATTTTTATCAAGTCTTTTAATATATTGTACTTAAATTCATCAAATGCCTCTATAGGCCGTCCATATTTAACTGCAGATTTTGTAATAAAATGATTTATATCTTTTTTATTTTGTGTTTTAACATTATTGTTGTTATTAGAAACAGTTAATCTGAAACTGTATGCCTTTACTCATGATATCAAGCTTTGTTCTTGATTATAACTAAGTTGCCTGAAACTACAAGTTTATGATAACCATCAATAAAATCATGATAGTTTTTACGTTTACATTCTTCTATGTTAAGAGAAGGCGAACTATTATTGTAATTAAAGATAAATCGGCCCATTGTTTTACTATATTTAAATGTTTTTTTAACAATTACATTTTTATCAGAAAAAAGTGGCAAATGTCTATTAATTACATTAGAAAAATTAACTTTATCAAAAGTTTTATTCATGAATAATAAAATGCAGTAAACTGTAATAGGCTCATTAATTTTTTTCAATATTGTTACGTAGATCCGGGTTCAAGGATTTTATGCAAAACTGCTACAAAGAAAAATAACAGTTATAAAGAATGATGCGAATTTATTATCGGAAATCCAATTCTTTAAATACAGGATTCCGCAGCAATATTCACAGAGTAAATCTCTGAGGGTCTTCACACCTTCAAGAGCAACCAAAAAAAATTATCAGTGTTTAAAATACACGTATGTAAAAGATTATTCACAAGCACAGCCGAGCTGATCTAAACAATGTTCACTACTCGCTGGTTGAATCAAGACTGACTATTGCGAACGAAAATAAGATCGATGGCGAGCGACAGCGAGCGAGCTCTTCTGCTCAGAATGGATGGCGAAAGAGGGACGTAAGCCGACTTGAGAAGGAACCCAAAAAAGGGGAGGGGCGGGGCAACAAGAGGAGGCAAAGCCAACCAGGACGCGACGTGGACTGAGCCAAACACGAAACTGGGAGAAACTGGCCAGAACGACGAGCCCGCAAACTAACCAACGCCAGACCTAACGACCCAAAGATGCAGAGCTACCACCAGGAAGTGACCATGGCAGGTGAGACGGTTAACTCTACTCGTAAAGCTAAATGTCCCACTTTTCCGAATCCCTGCCTCGGAGAAGGAATTAGACAAAATCATTCTTCGTCTAAAGAGTAGGGTTAACGACCCTCCAGCAGAGAAGAACCAAGAGGCGAAAAAAAACCGGCAGCGGTTTCTCCTCCTCCCCCGCCTCCCCCGTTCAAAGGGTAGAAAGGCGAAGAGAAGGGTCGATTCCAAAGGCTTCACTCCCCCAAGCAGCTCGTTCGTCCCCTCCACCCTCCCTATCCCCTCCTTCCGCCCCATCAGTCGAAGGCGCGCTTTTGGAAGGTACGGAGGAGGAGGATATGGAACTTACGCAGCAAGATTCGCTGCAAGAGGAGATCGAGATGCCTGTGGTTCCTAAAAAAACCCGCATCCCGCCGTTTTTTATTTCACCGAAAGGTGATTGGAGGCAACTAGTTGCCTTAGCTAAATTAAAAGCCCCCTCCTTCCAGTCCCAGATGTCGGGCCGATTCCTGAAGGTAACTAACTGTAAGCGACGAAGTCGAATACAGGGACCTCAGTCGTTGGCTCGAAAGCACTGGGGTGGAATTCAAAAGCTTCATGCTGAAGCAAGATCGGCCGGTCAAGGTCGTTGTGAGAGGCCTTCCCTCTAATATTGAACCTGAGGATATCAAGAATGAAATTGAAGCCGAAGACTTCAAGGTCATCAAGATTTCTCAGATGAAGAATTACCGTACCAAGGCCCCCATGCCCCTTTTCTACGTCCAAATAGAAAACGGCGTGGATGCCCCAAAGATATATGACTTCACGGAGTTATTTGGAACCCGCATCGAGGTTAAACCCTTCGATCGCGGGAACAAAGTTAATCAGTGCTGGCGTTGTCAGGGGTGGTTCCACTCCTCGGAGGTGTGCCACCTCCCGCCACGCTGCGTGAGATGTGCAGGGCCCCACTCGGCCAAGGACTGCACGCTTGAATTTGACGCACCCATGAAGTGCGCCAACTGCTCGGGCGAGCATGCGGCAAATTGGAGCCGCTGCCCCAAACACCCCTCTAATGCCAAGAAAAAAGGCAAAAATAATAAAAATAATAACCAAAAACAGGGCCCTAAGCCAAATAAAAATCAGCCGAAAAAAACCACAACACAGGCACCTCGACCTGATATTTCCAAGGCGAGAAAAGTCTCGCCTGGCCTGGACTACTCTAAAGTAGTCCAAAATAAAATTCCCAGGGATCATGTTAGCCCCCCTCAACTTCTAAACCCACAATTAGACCGGCCCCTAGCAAAGATGCCGGCCTCTTAAAGGATTTGCTTGAAGTGATAGAGGAATCTCCCTCTATCGACAAGCAAACCTTCTGCAGGGCGTTTAAAAACTCCCTTTTCTCTCTCTCTCTCTCTCTCTGCGACCCGCGCGGCATCTGCGGACGTATATAAAACGTATGTAATTTTCGAAGCCTATTGCAGGCTTCACTCCCTCCAGGCTTAAGTTTCCCCGCTCACGTGAGTACTTCCTTAAAAATTGGATTTTGGAACGCATTTTCATTGCGTAACAAAATCCATGAGGTACGCGATTTTGTTTCAGAGCAAAACCTTGACATGTTTTTGGTCCAGGAAACCTGGCTTGAGCCGGGTATCGACCCCCAGATCGCAAACTATCGTCTTACTAAAGACGATAGAATCGAAATTCCCCATACCGTAACGCGAGGCGGCACGGCTATTTATTGTAAAAATGAGATCGTGCACCACAGGGTTCTCCTTCCTAATCTACAAGGAATGGACGCCACTGCGGTGCAAATTAAAATTAATAATTTCCCTCCCATAAATATTGTTTCGGCCTACGTCAGAAAAAGAGTACAGGCCATAATTTCCCAATAGAGGATTTTAAGAAATTTTTTAATTCTGGCAGTAATTGTATCATTGCTGGTGACTACAACGCTGCTCAAGTGAGTTGGCACAATGCCAAGTCAACTCGATACGGTCTTGCGCTGCACAAACTAATTCGCGACTTTCGGGGAGTGAAATTAGTCGCACCGCAGACTGCCACACACCTCCAACCGCGCCAGCGGAGTGAACGATCATCGACTTGGCGGTGTTCAAGCACATACCCTTCAATCATAGTGTCAGAGTTCTTAATGATCTCAGCTCTGATCACTACCCCATAATACTTGAATTAAATTTAAATACTTCAATTATTAAAAATCCAGAGCAACTTTCCACAAATTGGTTTAATTTTAAATTTGCTCTAAGGAAAAAAACCCTCCCCACTGTTGATCTCACCAGCAATGAAAATATTGAGTTAGCTATTTCTGAACTCAATCAAAATTTTTCCGAGGCTTTCGTTGAGGCCTCAAAACCAAAATTTAATAATGCTCCCAAAATCCTCTCACCCGAGATTAAATACAAAATTTATCAACGCAACAGGTTACGGAAATTTTGGCAAAGAACTAGGTGCCCTAGTATTTATTCCGAATTCCGTACCCTCAGTCGTGAGATAGCAAAGGATATCCAAGCACATTCCCGCGCCCAGTGGGAAAAGCACATTGAGGCGTTATCGCCCGTCGACAACACTCTTTGGAGGAAATCCTCCCTACTCCGTAAGCCTTTTCAATCTTTTCCCCCCTTGAAAGGGGCACTAGGCAGTATCGCGATAACCCCTATTGAAAAGGCGGAGGTTATCGCAGACAGTTTGCAAGAACAGTTCGAACGCAACCACGTTGTTGGTCGAGAACTATTCGACCAACGCATACACGATGAAGTTACTAACTTCATCAATACCCACACGTTCAGGAAATTGAACCCACCACTCCAACGGAAGTCTTATCTTACGTACAGAGACTCAAGTCCCGGAAATCCCCCGGACTTGATCAAATTTCTAATCGTATGATTAAAAACCTCCCCCTTAAATTCCTCCTATTTATAAACTCTGTTGATAAATCAGCTTTTTAAAAATAATTATTTCCCAAATTCATGGAAAACTGAAGTGGTCATCCCCATCCTAAAGCCCGAAAAAGATTCGGCTTTACCCTCTAATTTCCGTCCAATCTCATTACTTTCTTGTTTGAGCAAAGTATACGAATTTGTGCTTTTGCAACGTCTGAATCAACACTGCACTGCTTCTAATTTTATCATTCCTCAGCAGTGCGGTTTTCGACCCAAGTGCTCGACAGTTCATCAACTGCTCAGAGTAACGGAGTTGATTCATAGTGGCTTCGCCAAGCACGAGGCCACGGGTATACTTTTTCTGGACATAGCCAAAGCCTTTGATAAAATTTGGCATGGTGGCTTATTAATCAAGCTCATACGACTTGACTTCCCTCCCCCCTGATCAAGTCCATTCATAACTTTCTCTCAAATCATACATTCCGAGTGAGAGTCGATAAAACGCTCTCCTCGCCTCGACCAATCAGAAGTGGCCTTCCGCAAGGAAGTCTAAATTCGCCTCTGCTGTTCACTCTGTACGTAAATTGTATCCCGCAAACTGATCTATCGCATTTAGCAATGTTTGCCGATGATACTGCTATTATCACGCAGAATAAGAGATTTTCCGTTGTGATCTCTAATCTGCAACACTACATATCCTTGCTCGAACTCTGGCTCACTGACTGGAAAGTAAAAGTAAATGCTTCTAAAAGTGCTTGCCTCATGTTTACGCGTAGACCCCGACTTCCAGTCGGATTAACTCCCGTCCAAATTTTTGGCCAACCCGTCCCCTGGGTACATGTTGCAAAGTACTTAGGGTTATTTTTAGACACAAAATTTTTTTTTGCCCACCATATAGAACAGACTCGCAAAAAAGCGCAGGCTGTTCATGCCGTTCTTAAACGGCTTATCTCCCGTAGGAGTAAACTTGCGATCCGGCATAAGGTTTGCTCTACAAATCAATAATCCGACCGGTCATGTCATATGGATCACAAATCTGGGGATCCGCTGGCATGTGCCATTTAAAGAAGCTACACACACTGACGAACTCATTTTTGAGACAAATTGTTAATGCTCCTTGGTTCGTACGCAATGAGGTCATATATCGTGATTTAAAAATTAAACCATTTTTACCACATATAAAGGACCTTTCTAAAAGGTTCTTTGATAAACTTCCTAACGTTCCCAATGAACTAATTAGTAACCAGCCTGCATATGATCCCGCAGTGCCGTCGTCTCAAAAGCGCCCCAGAGCGCTTCTTGATCTCGAATTTATAAATTTCCCCCAAGCCAAAAGGCTTAGGGTTTTAATTTAGCTTATTATCATTGGGAACTTATTTTAAATATTTTAAATTTTTTTAATTTTAACTATATTTATTTTAAACTTCCTACTTAAAAGTAAAAACTCTCACTGTAACTAGTAAATCCTAGCTCCGCGCCGAGAATCGCGGAATTAACGTTTTTCCGAAGCGATGTTCACCGCGGTCGGAATCCGAGAGGGTGACCGATCGGATTCAATTTTGCGGCTGTTCTCGCTTCAGCTTTCCTTTCCGGCCACCAGATGGAGGCACGGACCTATCTATGTAGCATCTCCTGTAAAATTCGTTTCACATCCAGCAATCATTAATTAAATTGTTCTTTTGAATGATCGCTATTATTTTTGAGAACTGGATATTCCTCAACTACTTCTATTAATTATTTATCATGATTGTATCACATATATGACTTCATTGCGTCATTAGAAATTCTTATACCGCAAAGTCCTATATTCACCTTTTTAGTCCTACCCCCCACCCCCATTTTCACCGGCAATGTGCAAGTTGGTTCATATTAAATTTTTTATTCAAAATTTATTTTCTCCCCCTCTTTTTGCATGAGATCTTAGAATTTTTATTCAAGATCTCCTTGTCTCGGGTCGTTTATTTTTGGATCGACCCAATCCATTTCCACGCCCACTTTCTGCGAAGCGACTAGCCTCGGCCAATCAAATCGCAGTAAGCAGGGCAATCGTCCCTTCGGCGGACAGACTTCGTCTGTCGCCGTTCCAGCAAAATTGTTCTGCCCATTTAATTTGATCTTTTAATTTTAAATTAACTTATGTAACCCCATAAACTCTCTCGGCTTTTAATTTTAAAATTCTGATGAGGAGGTACGTCCCTCATTTAGGGACAGGTACTCCGTAATTTACATGCCACTTGCCAGAGCGACGAACGACACGGGCGAGAGCGGACGGGAGCAGGAGCTGAAAAAAAGGAATGGAATGGAATCGGAACAAAACAAGCAGTGTGGTTCACAGTTCAAGAGTGCATAGAAATTTGACTAAAAAGTGCTAGAGGAGGGGGGCGAGAGCTGGCTACGGGGGTTTTAAAGGTTGAGACCACTTTGTCGAATTGTAGGCAAATTTGTGTTTGCTATTGGGAATAGTAAAAATTGTTTGTGCTTGAGTTAGTGGGTTTGGATGATTCTCAATATTCCCCTAAAGACGTTACGTGAGAGTTTGGTGATGTGATCCCCAATAGGGTCTATCTTTAAATCGTGGTGTAAAACACTGTTTCTGATGTACCAAGGCGCATTTGTCATAATACGAAGAATCTTGTTCTGCATAGTTTGAACTTTTTTGATAGTGGTTGGGGCCGCCGCTCCCCAAACGGGGGCGGCATACGTTAGCACTGGGCGAAGAACTTGCTTATAAAGCAAAACTCTATTCCTAAGTGAAAGCGGGGACCTCCTTCCAATCAGCGAAATGCTGAGATGGATTTTGGTCCAGAACTTATCGCAAATGTATTTGGTGTGCTGCCTGTATGTAAGAGAACTATCTAAGAAGAGGCCCAGGTAACGTACCACGTTAACCCACTTGATATCTTCGTCGAATAAGTATAGAGTTTTAGGAATTTTAGAGCGCCCGTGTTTTCTAAAAACAATAGCTTGTGTTTTGTCGACATTTATTGCTATTCGCCAGTCTGTCAACCAAGATTCAAGAGTGTGGAGGTACCGTTGAAGTGTGCATTGAGTGTACTTTAAGTTCGCTCCTTGGGCGAGGACGCAGCGTCGTCTGCAAATAAGCAGATACTGACGCTGGGATGATGGGGAAAATCATAAGTGTAGATATTGTATAAGTGGGGCGAGAGACAAGACCCCTGAGGACAACCTGCCTCTGGAAAGCCCTTGTTCGAAAAGTCAAAATTAACTTTGACTCTGAACGACCTGTTTTTAAGAAAATTGTGTACGATTTTTTTTTAACTAGATACTCAGGGAAGTTTAACTTAATCATTTTATAGATGAGCCCATCATGCCACATCTTATCAAATGCTCGTTTGACATCGAGAAAGACCCCTACAGTGAAAAACTTGTAAGTGTGAAGCCTTCATTAATTATGTTGGTGACTCTAATAAGTTGGTGAATGGTAGAGTGATTGTTCCTGAATCCACACTGCTCCGGAGGGATACAATTGACTATTGCGGCTAGCACCGCTCTATTTATAAACCCAGCGGAAACTTCCAGAAAAATCCGCAAGCGTCACAGAGCGTGAAATTAGTGGAGAAATTTCTAGAAGAATCCAGAGGGTCCCAAACTCGCCAACTCGATCGCCAAAAATGATGCCAACTTGGCTCTATTGCCAAGATTTCACCAAGTTCTCATTGCATTGCCATTGTAGCGTAAGGGACGGCATTTGCTTGTGAATATTACAATTTTAACATACAATAATATAACACACATAGAGTAATATAATTGCTTTACACATCCAAATACAAATTATTTACACAAAATTCGTAACAATATTTATATTGAATTTATTAACTAAAAATTATTAATATCTTTAATGATGTGTACTGTATGACACACCTTTAAGCAATCATTATTTAAGATTTCATTTAACAATACAATTTCCTTTTTATTGAGACCAAACATGAAATATTTGATCTTGATACTAAAGTTTTTTTTCAAAAAATCCCCAATAACTTTAGTATTATCAATTAATAATTTTTATCTCTATTTTTCCTTTTATTTCTTTTGCTTCTAGAATTTCTTTTAGAATTATTATTTAAATTGGTAACATTATATATAAAAAAACTCTTTATTAATACTCTGTAACAAAATTTTCAATGCATTTTTAGCAAAGTATATAACACTAAGATCATATGGGGATATATTGTATTAAAACTCCTGTGTGTTTAAGTGATTTTCCCACCATAATCTGTGCTTAGTATTTGGTATAATTTTAATAATTGACAATTCAACATTTTTGAATTTATGCAAGTGAAAGTGCATGAGTTCAATATTATTAGAATTATTGGAAGTACTAAAGTATTTAACATCATGTATATGCTGATTAATCATAATGTTAATGGTATTCAAGGTCTGTCCTATATATTTATACTGACAAACTTTACAATTTAAAAGGTAAATACAATTAAAAGTTTTGCATAGGTTAAATTTAGATTCACAATCATATTGATCATGGTCTAATATAGTGCCAGTTTTACATCTACTATCTCTACATTTATTGAATCTTAACTTAAGACTATTTTTAGTTTGAATGTTTTCATATTTGTACAAAGAGAATTTTTCCTAATTTCCATGTATAGTAGGACTATCAATGTAGTTTTTATTGAAATTTGGTGTATGATATAAATATTAACTTGTTGTGTTTAACATGATTATTAATGAACTTTTCTTTCCAAAAAATTCTTATCTTGAAGTATTACTATTATAATCATTCAAGTCTTTAACGAAAATTGATTCTTTTCCCAAATTGTCATTTGAGAATGAGGTATAAAAATCCTTCACCCTAACAACTTAACAAATCTCTAAATTGAGTCAAAATATTTTTTGTTTTGAAAACATATAAATTCTATACCAAGTCAGTAAAGAGAGTGCCTAAGCAGAACAATAACAAGTTAATTTTTAAATAAGCAAACTTGAAAGTATACTCTCAAAAGCAAGAAAAAGCTATGCTAATATATAAACAGAGCTTAGTATAATAAAAAAAAAAGGCTAATATAAGAACACCAAAAACTATACATATAACATAAAAGAAACAGGCACATAGGTAATTTTATAACGATACTGTACCTTCGTAATCAATACACCACTGAGGAAAGATTAGGTATAAGCTAACCTAATTGCCAGTCGCTAATTCAAAGTAATACCAAACCATTAAAATAGATATATGTAAAAGAAAATTAATTAAAAGTGCAAAGCTATGTAGTCATAACCCTCAGCACCTCGAATAATACTAAATAGTAACATTACAAACAAATTTGTATCAACTTGAAAGTATAAATTACACGTATACAAAATGAATATTTGAATAATTAGACATAGCTAGGCTAAGAAATAATAATAATAATAAAATATATAAATAAAATAAACTAATGCTAAAAAGCTTGATTATGCAAAAATAAGAATAAAAAGAAGTAAAACATGTCTTCAATAAAGAAGGAAAGTGATAATTTTAACGTACGATAGATAATAAAATAGTAAAAAGTAAGAGTAGTAACAGCCAAAATTAGAATCTGTTAAGAATTCAGAATTAGACTATAAGCTATGTATATATATGTTATATTTGTGTCGACTAATATTACAGATACTAAGATTACTAATGTTTAACCCATAAACTTTTTATTTTAAGAGAAAATAACAAAGAAAATGGAGAAATAACAATTAATGAAGTGAAACATTTAAATGCGAGTCATTTGCCTAAATGGCTGAAAAAGAAATCGTCGTGGTTCTCTCTTTTCTGCTGTCTCACTGGTCTGTGTGGGGATCGCCGCTCCCCCTACTCACATGCCAGGGCGCATGCGAGTGGTAGCCCCTTCCCACTCGGGCATCCTGAGTAGTGGGCGACAGAAAAATGAGTATTGATCAAAGCATTAGAACCTATAAAGGAAAACAGTGAAAAGAACAAAACAATAGGGGCGATGCTTTTTAGTACTTCACTCGGGCGTTGTTTTTCTGTTCATTGCTGATCACAGCTATTTCAAAAAGGGAAAGAAAAAAAAAGTTCAGTTCATTAATTCAGTGTTCGGTTCACATCGAGTCACTTTCAAGGTTAAGTCACTGCACGGGTATTCAAAGTTCAGTCGTAAAATCGTCAGGCTTCTTCCGTTGACCACTTCTTCATGAAAGAATTGTAGTCGATGGGAAATGTGTTCTTTTTGGTCTTGTTTGTGGCTCTTTCAACTTGTTATCAGAAATGTTGGAGTTAAGGAAATCAATTTGTTTAAGCAAAGCATTTTTCTCTTCAGCAAGGGCTTGATTTTCATCATTATTACTTGTTTTATTAGTATGTCTTCCTGATCCACTAGATTTTAACTTTTTAGTCTTGCACTTGTTAGGAATACTTTCTCGTTCTTTAGTTGACATGAATGTTTTCGGATGGTCGCTTGATTCCGTTAGTGTGTTTACGATGACTATTTTTTCTTTTAACGAAGCACATTCAATTTCTTTTTCAGCAAAAGTCGCTTTTCTGTAATTTTAAATTGTTCTTGTAAGATCTCGTACTTTTCTTCAAGCTTAACTAACTTATCAGCCTTTTCTAAATGTGATTCTTCTAATTTACGCAGTTTATCTAATAACTCCGTTTTTACTAATGATAATGTAGATGTGTTACGTACGTGCATTTCTAAATTTTTACATTTATCTTCTGCATTTTTAAGTTTAACTGCAATATTTTTAGACAGTTATCTTTTAATTCCGATTGGCTATGTGCCTTAGATACATTAATTGAATTAATAAATGTATTAGTTCTTTCTTAGGTATTTTATCCTATACCATTTGCACTCATTTTAAATTCCGTTGGTGTTAAGATATCAGTTCCAATAATTATATCAATAGTTGTTTGCAAATTGTCAAAAACATAGACATACGTCATAAATTTGTTATCTTCAATATCAATTGTAGATTTAAAAGATCCAAAGGGCTTAGTTTCACTTTTACCGAAAGAAGTTAATTTTATTTTCATAGGATTTAACTTTGGTCTTCCAAGAATTTGAGGAACACATTCGCGTATTAAAGTTATAGTACTACCCGTATCGAAAAGAGCATCAAAATAGTCATTAATTTTAACAGTTTTACGCATTTTCGTCGAGGAATTAATTTCATTAACAACTTCATTTTTAACTTGAGGTTTATTAAATACACACTGAGAGCTTATATGTGCAAATTGATTGGATCTCAAACGTTTTAAATCTGTACTTGAGTGTTTCTGAAACTGTAGGGTGCGCCCCCTTAGGCATATTGAAAAGTCGAAAATTAAAGATTATTTAAAAAAAATATTAATTTATTGAGAAAGTAAACAAACAAAATAAAGTGTGACGTAATAAAATACCCATTTAACCTTATAAGTGTATGAGTACTGCACAATGTAATAATTTAACAATAGTAAGTTCAGAACATTTTAATAATTGCCAATGCTTGTCCCATTTAAAAGTCTGTACAAAAATGAACAATTGATACGGTTTCTAACTAATCCCTTAACTGCCGATTACTTTCGACCCAATACCACAAAGGTCACTTTTTTCAACGTATTGAGGGGAGAGAAAAGGAATAAATAAGCAAATCGAATGAAATAAGTAAATCCTTCGCAAAAACTGCCAAGGCCCTTTTAATGCATTCCAAAGCCTTCGGATTAATTTTATGGATAGCAGTGCATAAAAAAGATCCTACTTAGGAAAGATGTATATATACGTCGGGGCAATTAACGCTCTGACTGAGCGAGACGTTTATATACGGCACTTAAGAGGTTAAAATAGTATTGTAGCCTTAGTGTAAAAGTAGTATTATTCAATTCATCTACATTTTTATTGTATGGAGGGGGCGTGATGAAAATTATGATTGAATATTTGCTCGCAATTATTCAAAGTTTGAGGAGCAGTGCTTTACTTTTATGATAATATTCATTAGATGTAAGATGAAATAGTCCACAATTATAACAACGTATACGTACATCACTCTTATTAAAAGTAGTAATAAATTGACCATTATTTTAAAATTTATTATCAGAGCACATCATTTTTATTTCATGTAGAAAAATCATATTGTTTAACATTTGTACACTCATAATTTTTATTAAAACTATAAGAATTATTTTGCATACTGTTTCATGTATCTTCATATACTTTTCTTTAAATTCTGATATACTTTTACATGCATACAATATAAATTCGTTGTGGTTAGAATCAGGAATATCATTGATACAGTGTGTTATTAGAGATTGGTAGTCTAATAGAAAATGTACTTTTCAAGCAATTTCTCGCATGGCCAAACAAAAATTTCCAACAGAGATTCTGTAGGGCGTAATCTCCGTTTCTGCATTCCCTTATGAACGTAGTAAGAACTAAATAAATCCGCAAATTCTACAATTAATGCGGCCTTAAGAGAATTATATGTTAATATGTTATTCAGAGTTTGAACAAAAGTCTATGCAGGACCTTGAAGCAAACGTTTTACACAAATAATTTTTTGCAAATTGGATGCTTGTGCGATAAAAATAAAATTTTAGTCCAGATCACGAAAAAAGGCTGTAACACCGTAATTATCACTTTTAACATCGTTAAATCAAGTTCCCTTAGCAAAAACGCATTGTATTCATTCCTTCTTTAATTTTGATTTTTTTCTGTTTGGAGGAGGAGAGAAAAATTCGGCGAGTGTTCAACAACCTCATTTAGAGATCGAGAGGGATAAGTTTGCGGGGTTGTTCACATTCGCGTTGCTAACAGATTCCCGGAAAAAAGGCGTAGAATCTGTCTCTTCATCATCTGTTAAGTATTCGGTAAAATGATTTTTTAGTCTGAGAGATTATCAAATGTTCAGTCGTTTAACTCTTTCGCGCTTCCCGCGCAATTCAGGCCTAACACCGTAATCAGCTCAGTTTGTGTAAAGTCTTTCACAATTTTTTCCTTTTGTGTTTCTATACCATAATGTTGCGGAAAACCCGCAATTTTTTCAATGCCTTTCTAGAGGATTTGCTGCAAGGTTCGTCGTATACAATTGTGAGGAGAAGTTGCAGAGTTGAAGCAGGGGCTGTTTTTAATAAATTTGCTATAGCAGCAATTTCTTCTAGACAGACCATCATAAATAAACTGTTGTTTGTAAAGAATGCAACACCATGAAAGAATCATCAGAATTAAATGAAATTTAATACACAAACGACTTGTATTAGTACAAATAAATGACGAAGCTTTCAAAGCAAAAAAGCAATAATAAATTCCCAAAATCAGTATTTGGTGTAGCCGCCACGCGCTGCAATAAGTGCTGCTATACGACGTGGCATGGAGTCAAAACAGATTTTGAATGTCTGCTTGTGGAAGAGAAGTCCATATTGCTTGTATGCGCTGCAAAAGTTCGTCTTTTGAAGCTGCAGGACGCAGATCACGAGTGAGACGCCGAGTAACCAAATCCCACATGTGCTCAATATGTGACATATCCAGCGAATAAGCCGGCCAAGGAAGAAGTTGCATGTGTTGGGCTGAACAGAAGTCTCGAACAGTTTTTGCAACATGTGGGCGTGCATTATCCTGCTCCAGGGATGCCTTGAAGAAAGGGAACGACTTTGGGCTGTAGTACTTCACAGACCTACCTGTTGCTGTTGAGATTAACAAATTGAATCGTCCATGATACGAAATTGCACTCCAAACCATAACTCCGAGTGTTAGGCAACTATGTCGTCCGATAACGCATTCTGGAAGGCAGCGTTCACCGGCATAGCGTCTAATACGAATGTGGCCATCATGGTCCCACAAATTGAAGTGGGATTCATCTGAAAAGACAACTTGGTGCCAATCAGCTTGCCAGGCTCTGTGCTCACGAGCCCATTGCAGACGCAGCCGTTGATGGTTTGCCATGAGGGGGATTCTGTATAAAGGCACCCTTGCACTCAATCCACGCTGCAGCAGACGTGGACGAATCGACGAAGCCGACATTAGGACACCTGTAGCAGTAAACCGACGGGCTGCCAACTGCCTGGAGGAAGCTTTACGGTTATCCACCGCCATGCTGAGCAGGTGTCGATCGTCGCGTGCTGACGTCACCTTCCGTCTTCCACTGCCAGTTTTTCGAGTTGTTCGGTGCTCGTCGGTCCACTGCTTCCAAACTCGCATTACTGTGGAATTGTTCCACTGCACACGAGCTCCTATTGCGTGATTGGGAAATCCTCCTTCTCGAAGGCCGATAATTCTCCCCGTTTAAACTCCGTCAGTTGTTGGAATTTCTCCTTATTTCGTTATGAAGGCATACTTAGGTCTCACTAAACGTTTGCCACTAACAAATAATCATTAACTATTTTCGACGTCACACTACAGCCCTCTATTCATACGCTTTCAGCATCAATTCAGAGGGCGCTGCGCACGCAACGCATGCGCGGTGGCTCTGAAACTTTACCATTTTACGTAACATCCTATAATTGATATTTTCTGCAAAGTTCATTTAATTCTGATGATTCCTTCATGGTGTTGCATTTTTTATAAACATCAGTGTATATATCTTCAGAACAAGAAATGAATAAGTTGGAATGGACTCACTGTGTTGATGATTACGTTGTTGCAGCGTGGTAGTCCAACAGTTTTGATTCGGTCGTCTTTTTAATTCTAGAAAATTCTAGTAATTTTTTAGGAAATCTATCATAATTAACATTTTTAAATAAATTATCTTTATGTAATTTTACATGAGTATTTTTATCGTCATCAATATTAATAGGGTTCAAAGTGTAAACTATAGACTAAAAAGAAATCTTTTTTATCTTTAATTTGTTCATTTGTTATATATATATATATATATATATATATATATATATATATATAATATTAGCAGTTTCGGGAGAAAATGGGGATTCCTATATTTAATAGGTTTGCATCCGATGTCAATCTTTCGCCAACAATTCCTTGAGAATGCCGCTACTGTACGAGGGGTACAGAATTCTCTTTCTCCTTATCATTTGTCAAAAGAACAGGTGGTTAGAAATACCCTGTTTGGTTTTCGATAAGAATGTTTTGTAGAACTGATTTTAAGCTAGATTATTCACATTAATTTTGCATTCTGAATTTCAGTAGGTCTTATGGTCTTTGAATGAGTGCTCAGTGGCAAGCCTTGTTAACATGAAAAAAAAATTAAAAAAATGTTTTTTTTTATAGAAAAGTGCTCAGATCTCTCTCTCTGTATTTTTGTGTTGAGCATAACAGTAAGGTAGTTTGCCTTACTTGAAACGAGAGTGTGGCTGTGATGAAGGAATGCAATATCAAGAGATATTACGATACTAAGGATAGTGGGAAATAATTTTAGATTAGAAGGTTTACTTTTTCTAAGTGATAGAGTGAATTAAAATAAAAGCTTAATCGTCAACAGTTCTTTTTTTACCAAACCAGATGTTGACGCATGCGCACAAATGGAAATATTCTTCCTTGCCGCGCTGTGCCGGCAGATAAGAACTTTCTGTGGAACGAGGTGGACGAGAAAATTTCTCTTTAACACTTGGACGTGAGCATTAATATAGGACTCTAATACACGAAGCTCACACTTAAAAAAAATTAATTAAAATTAGCTGTGCTTGTAAATAGCATATATATGTTGTGTGGTTAAATAAAAAAGTAAAAAAAAAAAGAAATAAGCGTGGCTGGTCCGTCGATGAAACAAAAACAATCTAAAAATAAACACCATTGAAGAGTCTAAAAATGGAATTTGTGTTAACTTCAGTATAGCAAAAAAAAAAAAAAAAAATTGTTAAGACTGGAAAACCGTTTGCTGTTTGAGAGTTTGTAAAAGCATATCTTCAGAGTGTAATTTATGTGCTTTGTTCATCACAAGTGTTATTGTGGTCCCAAGCGGTTATTCTATATTAGAGTAAATTCTCAAAATTCTAAAACAGAATAACTTCTCAATGGACTGTATAAATATTTATTTCTCACGTCACATAATGCGGGTGTACTCAAAATGCATGTGGTGAACACCACATCACAAGTCGTTCTTCCTCATTTCCTTTGTTCCCTTTGGTCAGTGACTTCGCATTTCCTGTGGGTCAGGGAGCTGTTCTTTGGGATTGAGAAAGAGTTAGAAGAAAAGTGAAATAATCTACACTTGTTATAACTTAACAGACTCAAGCCATATTGAATATTTCTTCGTCTGGAGTGGCAATAGTAAGATGCGTAGATTATCTCGTAACAGATCACAACACCAAACGCATACACTGCTTGATCCATATGCATTTTTTTTCGCGGATATGCCATACATGAAAACGAGTTCTAGGTTCTCTCCAAATGACTACTATCTATGTGATGCCTACTATCACTTTCGAGGCTAAGCCTGAACCCATCCATAAAGTGAACATCCCTCCATTGATCACGCGTCCAGTGGACATGCTGACGTGCCCACTGCAAAATTTTTCGCATATGGTGTGACGTGAGCGAGTCGTAGTGGCTAATCACCTAGCATAAAGATGCTAGGTCGATCTTGATACCAACCATCCGGAGCTTACAGTGAGGCAGGATCTGAGTTCAGCCAGAGTTGCGATTCTGTTCCTTCGTGTGCATAATGACAAATATCGGTACTCGTAGTAGTGCGTAACCATCCCTAGCTAAAATCCCTGGATGCCGAATCCGTGATTAGAAATTGTTGCCAAAGTCTATGAATCACAGACGGACTCACATTCAGCCATCTAACCACTTCGTCCTGCCTCTAGAGTCCCAATAGTTTGTCATCGCAGTTCTTCTGTCAAATGATGCCTAGAGGTCATTGTTACACAATTTAGCTATACCACATTTCTAATCTCAGACACGCAGCGCCAATTGTCCATTTTCCTGAGACATCCTCGCAAATAAAGTATTCGCCACTATTTTGCATTATGTAATATCGTTCAGAGAGAGATAGCTCCTTTTACTTACCAACATATTCAAAAAATTTCATTGAGATTAGTTTATTTTGGGGTGGACCACCCCAGCACTTGAAAGAAGGCAATGAGCGTCAATTTTTCAGCTTGCATTTATTGCAAATTCAAGATATTTACGCAACTTATATATAGAAAAACATTCTTTTACAAACAGATATGACAAAAAGTTATTTCAAACAGCAAATCATAATGCACAGGAAAGCAGATGAAAAAAAAACAGTGTGAATGTCAGTGTTAGTTCGTAAAAAATAAAATTAACGCATGCATAAACATAAGTTGTAGCAAAATTAACTTGGTCTTTACACAAAGAAAAAGGAAATTACTGATAAAGGCTAGTAAATTCTAAAAAAAAGAAACAAATACGTTGGAATGTATATTTTTCGAAAGAAGATTGGCTTATAATCCCCCAACAAACATAAATATATTAATTATTTCAGTTAGTCTATTATAAGGAATGTTATATTTGATAGAGATAAAAAAGCTGCCTCTCTCTCTCTAGTGAGTGCAGAAGTGAGGGGACCTCTAGAAATGTTACCCTTGAAACTTAGGTTTTTGTGTCCCCATGAATTTCATTTGGCAACCGATTCATTGTACTCCTGTTATGTTTCGCTTTAGCCAAATTTTCTCAAGGCTACGGCCAACGACAGGCGTACACATCTAGCCTCTTGCCATGATGAATTTCGTGGGCCTGGATGTGATACAGTCGAGATCAGGCAACAACAATCTTCGTGATTTTTACCTATAACTTTTACTTAAGGATTTGATCTCATTAAATTGTCTCTTGTGGACAATTACACTATTAAGTCTTTTTACTCTCTCTCTCTCTCTATTCGCCTTTTTATTCCACTATCCAAATGTCGATGTTTATTATATTAAGTCTTCTTCCGCCTGAATATTTCCCCCTTTTTAACCTAACCATGAACGTCATTAGGCTACGACATCAGAGCCAAATAGAATTCAAAGACAAAATAAAAGTTACAATAATTTTTAACTGCATAAGCTGCTGCTACGTTGCCAAATACAGAGCAAAAGATCAAATTTACATGTTATTATTACATTTAGGACACGTTGAGAAATCTGTTGAATCGATTATGTACAGATGTTTCGTGAGGTTTTAATTCTAAGGTTACCGACACCTACAGGTCGTAAAAAATGTGTCAAGGAACTCAAAATATTCTCCCTTGCAGAGTTTCCATTCTTTCGAAGATGAGCCTTAAATCTAGCATTCTTTTGTTGTTGTCGTGTGTTTTTATTCTGGGATACATATGAAATATACAAGTGTAAGAACAGAGACCTACAGTACAAACAGACATTTATTGCAAATGATGATAACAAGAGGGGGTGCGCTGCATTCCATTCGAGGAATCCATTACAGGCGTATAAGTCCGACTTCTTTTTCCCGAAGAAAATACACACACACACCTACTCGGGATTCCAACCCGAACCCACTCGGTTACAAGCCATCTTACTGGCTGGGTGGCTACATTCTTTTAGCACTATTCTAACAAACAGGAGAATCACGTTGTGAAAGAGCTGCGCAAACCCCGTAATTGTGCAAAGACTTGGAATCCACTGAAGGGTGACATCTAAAATTAGGTTTAAAGGTAGAAATTACCTTTATTAGTGGTGAATCAATGAATATATTATCTCTGATCAACTTTTAGTGATTTCGCTTAAAGCTAGTTGGACAGCATCATAGTTGGTACAATTTGCGCCAACAGCCCTGTTTAAGCTCAAGTGCTAAGAGTAAACTCCCGCACACCAGCATTTGTATCACTACCGATAGCAGACCTCCTGTGTCTGCATACAACATAATCGACACTAAAAATTTGCAAATATTGTTTGGAAATAGTCGTCCTACCTTTCGTTTAATACCTTCGAGAAATTCAATTACTTATATATATACACAGTCTCTTTCAATTTTGATCAGTAGTTTATAACACTACACTGTCATTTATTAAAACATTGAGATGGATTTTATACACTAAAAATTGTTTTCTTATTTTTTGTTTGCATCTTAACACTTTTCCTGGTGTTACAGGTTTTATTTGCCCATAAGAACTTGGGACTCATCTTGGTATTAAAAATGATTTATATTTTTATTTATTTTGTTTCATGAATGTTTTAATCTGTGAAACCAGGACAGTGGGCATTATTTGATACAGATTATTTTACCATACTTCTGATTTAAGCCTTTGAAAATGACTTTTTAAAGCACTAAATGAAGAAATCAAAGTGTTTTATCATTGGTGAAGCTTTGTTTCATTCTCTCTACCGGGTGATTTGCTACCAGACCGACTAACTGGTCCAATCACATAGGAATGCAGGGAAGAAGAGAAACACATGAATGACACTGAAAGGCAAGTTTCCGGAAGTTCTTCTTTTCTGGGGTCACATAAAGAGTTGGGTACATACGAAACGCCCGTTCCTTCTGTTCATCACCTCCAATATCTGTAGCTGCCGGGAGGATGCGTGACATACTAGGAATCTTCCAGAACGTAATTAATTCCGTGCAGCGCCACTGTCAGTTCTGCCTGGCGACTTTTGGTCGAACACCTGTTGAAGAACAAACTTTCAATGAAATGTTTTCTGTCCACTAATGTGTTGCTGTTTCTGGTCTTTTTCTCTGCTTTTTTGCACCCTAGCTCCCAACTAAGGCATTTGCGACCCTTCCTTCTTATGTGTCGGTCTGGTAGTGAATCACCCTGTATATAATTTTTTACCTTGTATTTGTTATCAAAGGTGCTTTGTTATTTTTCTTATGAAATAAAATATTTGTTTAGGTGCCAGAATCAAACGAAGTTAGAGATCAGATCAATGCTGAAATACGTGCTCTTAGAGAACAGTTAGTACGGAGTCAAGTTTTATTTACTTATTTGGTAAGTCATTTATATACTTTTTTGCAAATAGCAATGAACTGTATTTTGTTAAGACTGTAAATGCTTTATAATTTTACGCATAAGTAACAACTTTATACTTGAATCTATATTTTGTATTATGCTTCGAAATTTCTTGGATTGTTAGAAAAAAAAAAAAAAAAAAAACCGGATGAATTTTCTGATTTTTTTTTTCTTTTAAAAAAATGTTACCTGCTATATCTTTCCTGAAAAGGAAAATTAAGTTTTTTGTTTTCAGATACATTTTTAAACAAACTTAATCTACCGAAAAATTAGTACTCCAATACATATTTAGAAGAAATAGAGCAACGTGTAAATGATTTACTTCTTTTGACGTGTAACTCTTTATTATAAGTTTTCGAAAATTCTGATCTGTAAATAATGTGTTTAAAAGTCAATTGTCTCTTCAAATTACTAGATTCCATTGGATTGAAATAATTACATTAATAAGTTCTCTGAGATATATGAACTGAAATTAAAACTATATATTTATCTTTTCAATGACGCTAATATTAACTTCGATATACATAAATAAAGTCATTGAAGTTAATGCCATAGGATTGCTGATTATAGGAAAATATGAAACCAGAATTTGCAGAATTTCCGAATTATTTCATCCCTTTACAAATGACTATTTTTATGTGTGCATCTTATTTATTACATGCTATTGTAATTTGTCTATTGCCGATATGCAAGGAATAATCTCAGTTCATATTAGTATAAAAACTATTTTAAAATTTTCGATACAAAATATTCCTTCATTTATTTTTTTTTATGAAAAAAAGTAAGGTTTCAATTTTTTGATGTTAAAAATGCCTCCCCCTTGTAAGTATGTATATATATGTGTGTGATACTACTCTATTAACTAAATACTGGACAGGGATATTTTACACCAACATCTACAATATCATTAACATTCCATTTATTTACATCGAATCTTTATCCCACTTCGTTAGACAACGTTCGCAAAAGACAGAATGGGCATTCCCATTCTACTTTTATTATATTTTGAAATATGTTCGTGCCGAACGATTTTTATAATTAGTTTCTTTATCACCGAACGATTTTTCTCTACTTAATTTCTCTTATTATTTTAACTAAATTTTAATATTAGTTGGAATGGATAATTTCACAAATGTATATATTTTATTAGTTACAAATATTACGACTTCTCCCTTCAAGAATTCCTTTTTATTTTGTTATTTTTTAAATAAAAGGGTTTTGTTTTAAATTTCTATTTTTAATAATTTTTTTTGCCACAGACCATTTTTTGCCAATTTTTTTTAAAGCAACGCATGTTAATTTGCATTGCTAATTGCTACAGATGAATACACTAGTATGCAAAAACTTAAGCAAAAATGCATTTTCTCAATTTACAACCATGAAATTGTTGAGAAGGTTTTTGCGATCTGTAGCGGATCAGTTTTAAAGTGATGCAGCTCTATTGACAACAGAGGGAGCGTAAACGTGTGGCACTTAATGCTAATGCCTTTTAAAATGAGGAAGGAAATGTATGAGGAAGTGAAATCGCACTTTTATAATGGCTACATGAGGTAAAACAATCGACATGCTTAGTATGATGAGTGTTGCACGTTTGGAATTGACAAAAGTGTAGTTTAGAGACCTTGGAAAGCCTTCCAAATAACAGGTACAGCTGTAAGAATGATTGGAGGGGGTCCTCCGAGGAACACAACGGCAAGTTATGACCGGTATATCTTTCTGCAAACTTATCACGTTTTACCGTGACCTGGTGTCTGCATAAAGGTACCCTTTTTGCCTGTCGTCCTGAACGCTGTATATCATTTAAAGCAGCTCAGTGTCAATAACACAAAAACAGGACATTCCTTGAAGCTAGTCACGTTCTGTTTACTGATGAGAGTCGCTTGAACAAAGATTCTCAGCGTCAGTTGATGTCCTCTCAAAGGCTAACTTGGGCCAAACAAACAAGTTTGAACTTTAAAAAATCAATAGTCATCAGTGGTGCGCACTAAGGGATACTATGGATAGAGTACATACAATTTAATTAAAAATTGCTTGTTAGTATTTAATTTTTATCTATTAATTATAATTATTTATTCAATTATTTATTTTTTACGATTTTTTGTTCCCTACAATCGACAAAATCAAAAAGAATATGATGGGCGGCATGTTGGGGTATGATGCGAGAATGGTAGACTTTCGATCCTGTTTACCCCCCTTCTTGAAAAATTCCTGTTGTCCCCATTGATATTCGTTGAAACGTAGGTTTATTTCGAATAATATATTATAAATATATATAAAAGAACGAGAATAATGTAATGTTTATATACGTTCTGACAATTGACATCTCTTCTCTGTTACTATCTTTCCTATTTCGGGGAAATTTTCTTCTTTTATTATACATTTCTGTGTGCCGATGTCTTGGCTGGGCCACAAAAATGTTCGTTTGGCCGCGAGTTTAACTCCCTGATGCAGAGGGTAAATAGAGATACAGTTTCATCCAACATGGAAAGAAACCTTTAAGGCAGTGCTTCTCAAACTGTGGGGCGCGCCCCCCTGGGGGGGCGCGATGACCTTACGCAGGGGGCGCGAGCATATCGAAAATAAAAGATTTAAAAAATAATTAGTTTACTGGAATGAATTAAAACAAAATACTTTCAGACATAATAAAAAATGCACTTTTACTCTGATATAATTTATAGGCGGTATTAAGCCATCAAAAATAAAAACTTCTTCAATACCTAATTAGCTATCTTTGATCCTATAACCAAATAAAAAACTTTTATTTCATTTGCTGTCATCCCGTGATGAGAGATTTTTTTATTACGCTTTTCTTTAACCTAACATACTACTCTTTCAGAGAGAAACCAGATCCCGGATCCAGAATCGAAAAACTTTAGGAACATAAAAATTTCATCACTGTCATTATTTTTGAAATACTGCACATTATAGCTGTAATCTGTTTGACCTTCTAAGTTAAGTTTTATGATATTTGGAAAACCACGGAGAGCACACATACACACACACAAGCACATGAAGGATTACTTGGCCAAGACATATTTTTATAAATATTCTCAATGTATAAAGCATAACGAAAAACGTTTCACACAATTTTTTAGCAGTAACATACATGTTATCATAATGAATATACTTTTTACCCGGAAGTAGTCGCGCGGGACACACAGATTACGAAATCGTTAATTCTGGCAAAACTGTTTATTTATTACCAAAGAAAAATTGAAAAGTCTTTGAAGGTAGGTAAGTAAACTTTCTCTTGGCTAACTTATTCACTGGAATCATGATTTGTATCGTGTACAATAAAATAATTTAAAAAAAGGATTGGGGTGACTCAATAACCCCGACCGTACTGTATAACATCAATTATAAATGCTAATTCTGTGAGGCTTAAAATTACAATTCGCTTAAAACTAATTATAATTTGAGCAACGATTTTAAAAAAAAATCATTTTACGTTTTTTGTAAACATTGTCGAGCACTTGGCTTTGCTTCCCTTACAATTCAGCTATTATTTCAATTATGTTTTATTTTCTTATAAATGAACTCGAGCAAAGAGCGGGCACTTCAGCCGATATACTTTTAATGTATCAGTGCTGCCCAGAATATTTTATAACTAATTAATTAATACTAAATTAAGAACAAGTTTAATAAGTATTAATGACGTCCATGAGCTTGTCTTGGAAAGCAAAGTTTTTATAAGGAATGCTTATGATTAGAAATTGACCCTCTGAGTTCTTTTTCTATATTTAGCAGATATCTATATTTTGTCTTCTAAGCAGCTACCGCATTTTGTAATATGTTCAATTTAAAAATTAGAGAAAGGAAAAATAACATAATAATTATCCTATTATTTTATTTATTTTGCTTAAAAGTAGTATACAAAATTTAATACTTATGTTACTAATTTGTATGGTTTATAATTAAGATCGCCTATTGTAATTTTAGCTTCAAAGTGCATTATTATTGCATTCAGTACATTATTAATGTATAAGGGGGGGGGGCGAAAAAAATTGTGATCGAAAAGGGGGGCACCAGTATTGAAAGTTTGAGAAGCACTGCTTTAAGGTGTTTCTGGAGTGTTTGTGAGGGGAGACATTATGTTGAAGGGATGAACGGAGCTCTATATTTTCGACAGTGGCTCACTTTCCGGAGATCATTATTTCAATGACATTATATTTTCACATTTGCGTCTGTTCCAATAAGCCATTAGCGTAGACCAAGCGTTGGCAACCTAAGGCACGCGTGCCAGATGTGGCACGTGGAGCAATTTTCAGTGGCACTCTATTTCACTCTACAAAGATTTGAGATAAATTTAAATCATTCTCGCTTTCTAGACCTCTCGCATTTTTATTTAAAGGCTATTTCTTACTTTCTATATTCTCTGTCGTAAAATGGTTCTGCTATATCTGCTTGCGTGTAATTTGTGGCCTTCTTGCGAAGAAACATCCGATCTTCAAATAATTCATTAACGTTAAATATTCATTTCAAATTAAAATGATTGTATAATACTTGTAAAATGAAACATCACTCATAGCTGTGTCGTGGGAAAAAAAAAGAAAGTAGCTTATCCGTTAGACTCTAACACTTATTCATATTGAAGGAATAGTTTTATTTCATATTTTTTTTCCTGTTATATAAGTAAATATCTTTAAATGATGCAGAATTAATTTGTAATATAATCCTAAATCTGAATTTTTAACCTCTTTGCTATAATTCTACATGCATAGCCGCACGAATCTAATTCTTTCAAATATTTCCTACTGCGTGGCACCCTGTGAATGATAAGGTAGATTGTTTGGCAGACCGCAGCTATGAGGTTGCCGACCGTTGGTCTAGACTTTTTATTTTTGTGGACGACAGTGCACGTTCTCACAATACTTCTGCTGTTGAGGAGCATCCCTCCCCGTTGAAGAAATTCATCCACAATATTGCTATACAGATTCAATAGCAATATATAAACTAAAATTCAAATTACACATCCAATAAATTTGATATTAAGATTACAATGAGTTTGAAAGCACAATGTTATTCAAAATTCCTCTTGACCCCTTTGCTATATAACTATGCATGCATTGCCGTAAGAATCTAATTGTATCAAATATTTCCTACCACGTGGCACCCTGTGGATCATATAGGTAAATTGTTTGGCACACCGCAGCTATGAGGTTGCCGATCCATGTTCTAGACCAGGGAATGCGAACCAATGGCATGCGAGAAAATATTTTGGGCACGCCATAAAAATCAAAAACGGTTTGCATTTGAGCTGAAAATAATTAAGTTCACTAGGAAGTATTATGAACAAACGCGAGGGATCCGTCGCGACGCGATGGGGAGAAGACTCGTTTGTTATGTCTTGCGTAGTTACGTCGTGTATGATGCAAAGTTTATCAACGCATAGTGGGTGTGTGTATGCAACTATTTCTAGATATATTCAAGTGGTTTAAAAAATATATTCTAAAGTTTATATTAATGGTTCAGCTTGTATACATCTAATTTATCGGTGTGATCTTATTCTTGTCTTGTAAGTCTAATTCATCAAGTAACCCTCACGGCTTTGTTTTAAAAATTTTTAATGACCTTAGAGAAAAGCGAAAGAGCATACCTTACAGAGATCTCGCACAAGTACTCAATTTCCAAAAAAAAAAAAATGTGGACATGCACCCGCAGTGGGGCGCAGTCAGTAAAAGGATTTGGGGGGGTGATCAAGCGAGATCACATAGAATAGTCAATTTCGTCGACACAATTGTATATTTAAAGCTTATTTGTGTTAAATTTACGATTTTCAGCTGCTATTTAACATGGCTAGTTCAGCAAAAAAACAAAAAGTGCAAGATAGTAAGTGTAGCAGAGAATTTCAAACTTGGTGGACTGAGAAATATGGCATAATCAGCAAAGGGGTGACAAAGCGGTGTGTGTTTTATGTTCTGGAACAGTGGTATGTGGAACATATATATATATCGTCTGTAAAACGGCATTTTGAAACAAATCACAAATCCTTTTGTGAAAAAAGTGAACCAGATAAAAAAGAATTAATTGTAAGACAGAAGTAAATAGTGGACGTCTATAATTAAATATGTCAGCGAAAATGGTCACTCAAGGGTGCCAAATTACTCGGCTGCAAATGCCATTGCTCGGCAAGGTAAACCTTTTCAAGAGGGAGAGTTTTCGAAGCTTTGGGATGATTTTGGTTATAAAGATAAGATAATTCAGCGCATTAAAGGTATTCCTCTTTCTAGAAACACAATAAAAGATAGAATCTTGAAACTGGCAGAAGACAAAAAAAGGACATTAACTCATCTCCTTTTATATCTCTATGAGGCCGCGGTAGCCGAGTGGTATAGGTATCGGATCGTGGCTTGCCTTATCACGTGTTCGAGGCCAGTACCACTAAAGACCCGCCGTGTAGGGCAGCAATGCACGTTAAATCTGTAGAGAGCTGAAACGTTATCCCGTTGGTGTGGTGTGGTAGTTAGAAGAGGGGGTGCCAGCTCAGGTGTCGTCCACGTCACTTGACAATGGTTGAAAATGACGTGATCCGTCGCCAAAAGCCCTCGTGTAGCTGAACAGTGCGACGTTAATATTCAATCAATCAGTTTATATCTCTATGTCTTGACGAAAGTATTGACATCACTAAATATCTGCACGTTTAGCTGTTTTTGCTCGATATTGTGTAGGAAACGTCATTATGAAAGAATTAATTGCGATACCATCGTTGTTAACAACTACAAAGGGCACAGATATTTGTACGATAGTAAGAAATTCACTTGCTGAGAAAGACATTGATTTGAAAAAAAATGTTTCAGTAACCACTGATGGTGCTCCAAATATGGTAGACAAAAAAAATGGTTTCATTTCTTTATTAAAAACAGTCGATTCTTGAATGCCACTGCATTATTCACCAAGTCTTGTGTGAAAAGAGTGGTTCAACATCTATTGATAATGTAATGATCCTAGTCACAAAAATAGTCAAACTCATATCGTCGCAGGCTTTAAATAAGTGAAAGTTTATTACTTTGTTGGATCAAGTCAATTTGGTGTATAATGGCTTACTAATGTATAATAATGTTCGCTGGTTGAGCCGAACGGAACGTACTTCCAATATTTGTTGATTGCTTGGAAGAAATCAGACTTTTTTTTTTTTTTTACAAAATGAGAGCAAAAATGAACAATTGATGGATATTACGTGGCTTTTAAAATAGATGTTTTTTACAGACATATGCCAACATTTCAATGAATTGAACATAAAGCTTCAAGGCCCGAATAAAACAGTCATCGTCATGATGGATCTCATTCGCGCTTTTGAAGCTAAACTGTATCTTTCCAAAAACGATATTATTGCAAAAAACTACAAGTACTTCCCAAACTTGAAAAAAAAATATCAAAGATTTAGATGCCTAAGAGAAACGAAATGAAGAAAGGGTTATTGATGAATTTACTTCTATAATTGATTATTTATAGTCACAGAATTTTCAGCGAGATTTTTTCAGTTCAAGGAATTATCGGAAACGTTCAAATTTATTATGTACCTTGATGTGATTTCGTTTGATAAACTGAAGTCCCAATTCGATTGGTTGGAAATCGAAGAATTTGAAATGCATCTGATTGATTTTCAGTCTAGTTCAATATGGATTCAAAAGTTTATTGAAACAAGGCAAAAATTGGAATTGATTGAAGCAGAAAGATTAACAAGCAATATAAGTAAAAATGCCAGTAACGAAATTTTGGATACATGGAATTCTATTCTAGACTGTTAAATGTTTGAAAAAGCTTGCTTATGCATTTTAACCATATTTTCATCTACCTATGCCTGCGAGTCATTATTTTAGAGATAAAAATAGCATCAAAGACTCGCTTAGAAACCGTTTAGCAGACGACTCTAATTCAGCATGCATTCTGCTAAAAGTAACATCTTATAATCCTGATATAAGTTATTTGTCATCTAATCTACAACTGCAGACGTCACACCAATGTTACTTTAATTTAAATTACATGTATAACTAAAACATTTGCTACTTTACAGTGCAAAATGTATTTTTTCGTATTAAAAATTTTTTTTTTTGATTTGTTCGTATTTAGTTTTATAAGTTCCCAATAATCACAAGTCAAAATTATTTGATGGAACGTCTATAACTCATTAAACATTTCTTAAGAAAAAATGGCACGTTGATCGAAAAAGGTTCGCTACCCTTGGTCTAGATTTTATTTTTGTGGACGACGATGCACGTTCTCACAATACTTCTGCTACTGAGAAGCATCCGGCCCCGTTCAAGAATTTCATCCACAATATTTCTGTACAAATTGAATAGACAATATAAAAATTCCAAGTCCAATAAATTTGAAATTAATATTACAATTAGTTTGAAAACATAATGTTATTGAAAATAATTAATTACAGTAGAGCGTCGTTTATTATCCGAATCGTCAAGTTTTGTTTGTCAACTGCATATACTGCATATGAATACGTTTTCGAACAGTTGTTTCGCCGAAAGGGACGGCAAAACCCAAGGTCAGGGAAGGCGAAAACGACTTCAATGACGACCACAGGGAGGAGATTACCCACTTAGTCCAATCGATCCCAAGATTTCAAGAATGCGTTGAAGAAGATGTCGAAACCTGGAGGGCATGCGATGCAGAAAACTGTGGATTTCAAATGCTAAATGATGACGAGATTGTGACTTCCATGCAAGAAGAATACGACCCTGTCTACGATGAAACGGATGAAGACGAAGACAACAATGAAAGTAGCAAGGGTCCATGAAATGCTGACACGTTTTCTGCTTTAGAGACATCTATGCAGTGGTACGCAAAACAGAGTGCTGTCCTACTCAATTACTGCTGCTCAAGAGAGATTCGGAGACCTTGCAGCGAAAAAACGAAAGTGTACAATGGTACAGTGAAAAATAAGTGATTTTTTTCCACAATAAAGGTAAAATTGTGACATTAACCTTTAAGAGATTTTAGAAAACAAAAATTGTAAAATTATTTGATATGTAGAAAAGTAGCTTATGTTTTTTCAACTGTTTTTTTTTTTTACTAATGCTAAGTATTGTATTTTATTTGAAAATGTATTTTATCCTTTTTTTCGATAAGTGATGTTTGGAAATATGCTTAGGCTAATATGCATGCAAATCTTTACAACGATATGAACAGAAAAAAACGTTTATATATATGGAATTTGTATTGAAAATTACATCTTAAGTCTTAGAATGCCATATTTTATTCTGTATTTTTAGAGGGTTTTTTCAAGTATTGCATTCTGGCACTATACCTCGAACTTTCTTGCTATACAGAATTAAATATCTAACATTTGTATTACTTTACTACAGTAACACTTAAACCTTTCGATAAAATTTGCAAACTTTTTATGCAAAGATTCATAAAAACCTGGATGTTTTTTAAGATAAAGTAAATAATTTGAAATTCTGTAATAACTATATACGGCTGAAAAACTTTTTGTATGGTGTAAAAATTAATTGGAATGGAAAGAGTTAGAGATCTATTTCTCTTGCCCTTAAAGGAATCTAAGTATTATTTACGAGAATTTATAAGGCAAAACTGATGTCGAAAGCAGGTGGGTAAAGATCGGCGTTTTTTCGCCCATCACATGAAAATTCAAAGTATTTATTAGAGCTATATTATTATATTTATGTGATTTTTAGGTATTGCGATCTTTACTTTAATTCTAAAATAGTAAGAACAAAAAAAAAAAAAAAAAAAAAAATAGCCAGTCACATAAAAAAAGTCTTCAAACTTGACAAATTCGTTTAGTTTTGTTATTTTAAGCGCTTTTTCTAACTTCCATAAAAAAAACAACAACTTTTAAGCGCTTTAAGCACCACTATATTTTTTGGTCTCAAATACTAGAATAATAAGGCTTTTAAACTGACATTAATTTGTTTTGGTGCATTGAGCGCGTTGATGTGATAAGAAACAAAATAGCTTGTCCGCGAATCGGTCAAGTCATACGTCACGTGTTCAAACGTGTCTTCACTTTACGCATGTCATATTGTAATACAAATATTTCTTTTGTGTATTGTGGCCATTACTTTATGTATTATTGTATGCATTTTGTGTATTTTATTAAAAAATAATGCACTCACGAACACATTAATCAATCGGGGATGTACTCTCTTCACGTAAATCGAGTAGGTACCTCAGTTGTTTGACTCCAGTTGAGATCACGACACACAATTTCAAAAGTACATAACATATAGAGAGAACAAGTATACACTGGTGTGCAAAAATTAAGGACGAGACGGTTTTTTCAATATAACTTTGTACAAAAGCTTTCCAAATCAACACATTTAATACCGTAAGATCCCCAATACGTAAGGACATGTGTAATGTAAGCTGCACTTACTAAAAGAGAAATCAGAGGGATAAAAAGAAGCTTGATTGAAAAAGTAGCATGGAGCGCAATGCGACTGAAGGACGAAACATCCCTGTGATGGGTGTCCAGCAAGAAACATCCGGTCTTTAGTAGGCGATATGATCTCCCCTGACTGCTAGGCAGGTTTCACAGCGTCTGCCCATGCTGAGAATGAGTTGTTGAGGCATTGCTGCCCATTCGTCTTGCAGCGCCAATTGAAGCTCCCGAATCGTTACTGGCGGTAAGGTACGAGCTGCCAAGCATCTGCCTAGAAAATCCCATACATGCTCGATGGGATTGAGATCCGGAGATCGTGCCGGCCAATCCATACGTTCAATATCCTCACTCTCTAAGAGCTGTTCGGCAGCTACTGTGTGATGATATGGTGCATTGTCGTCCATGAAAAGGAACTGCAGACCCATAGCACCTCTAAAAAGACGCACATATGGAAGAAGAATCTCGTTATAATAACGGGTCCCGTTGACTGAACCTGCGTCGAAGATGTGAAGGTCTGTACGACTAACAAGCATGATGCCTCCCCAAACGAGAACACCGTGACCTCCATACCTGTCCCTTTCAATGATGTTCGAGGGATGATTGCGGCTTCCCCGCTCTCTCCAGATGCGTATGCGAAGAGAATCGCTACTCAAACTGAATCTGCTCTCATCTGTAAAGAGTACTCGTCCCCATTCATTGTCTCTCCAATTCCGGTGTTCCCGACACCACAGAGAACGCCTTCTCCGATGGGCAGGCGTTAAAGGTACACACCGTACAGGGCATCGTGCAAACAGACCACCACCGTGCAGTCTTCTGGCCACGGTAAAACGCGATATCGGTCGTCCAGTCGCCTGTGTCGTGTGTCTAGTGATTTCTCCCGCTGTCTGCCGCCTGTTTCTTCTGGCCTGTAAGACAATGTACCGGTCATCTGAGGGTGTGGTTCCTCGTGGACGACCACTACTGAACCCCCGGATAGCTGTTCCTGTAGTTTGAAATTGTCTCCAAAGTCGTGAAACGATGCTGAGAGCAATTCCGAACTCTGCAGCCACACTTGTCACACTGCGGCCTTCCTCCATTTTCCCAATGATTCGACCTCGGGTAAAAGCATCCAGATGTCGTCTAACAGATTAATTATTCGCCATTTCTCGCTGAGGCAGGAACTCGGTGTGATTTTAACTGCTATACGGCGTGCAATCTCTTTGCCAGAAATACTGATCTTACACCGACAACATGCTTTATACTACTCAGACTCCCCCATTACGTCTACCTGCATATCTGCGCATGTGCTACCGTACATCACCTTACTTAATCTCCTGATTGGTCTTTCTGTCCGCTCTGCCTCTTCGTTCAGCTGATATGCTAATTTTTCGACTTCGTCCTTAATTTTTGCACACCAGTGTAGATCATAATCCGAACATTGAATAGTATTGTCAGTGCAAAGTTAGTGCTGCTGAAGTTGTTGGCTGATGTGCACATGTTGCATCTTTACTTCGGTACTGGAGAAACTGGTGCCATAATCACACTCAGACAAAAACACCTAGTCTTGGATATGCTGATACGCTTGAAGACGCTGCTACTGGATGGTCCAGTGACGATTCAGCCAGTGAAAGCGAGCAGGAATTGTAATCGAAGACATTTGTTATAAATACACTCATGGACAAAAAATATTAGTGCCCCAAGAAGGAGTCGTCAAAGTGAAACGAAATTTTGCATACGTAATGACTACTTTGATAGAAGTAAATGATTGGAAAATCAAAGAAAAAGGATAATTTATTTCAGAGAAAAAGCCAAAAGAACGGAGAATTTAATACCCTGTTGAACCTCCTCTAGTGCGAATGTATGGTGCGATACGATCGGGAATTGAGGCAAACAAGTTCTGTATGATGTCTTGAGACATTTCGTTCCATATTCGTTGTAATCTTGCCTCTAGTTCGTTCAAACTCATGGGATGCCCAACTCGCCGTCCCGAATAATCTCCGATAGGCTCGATTCGAGACAAATCTGGGGATTGGGCAGGCCAAGGAAGGGTAGTAACAGTGCGGAGACAGTCTTGTGACACGCTTGCCGTGTAAAGCCTAGCCTTGTTGAAAAACGGCTCCTGCGAACCGTTGCATGAGTGGCAACACATGTAGCTGCATGATCTCATGGGCATACAGTTGGGCTGTCATGGTGCCACGGATCAATACTAGAGGTGACCTTGTATTGTGGGCAATGACACCCCATACCATCACACCTGCTGTAAAAGCGGTGTGTCGCTGTAAAGTAAAGGCAGGATTGAGGCGTTCACCACGAGGTCTCCACACACGAACACGATTGTCATCACTGCTGAGATTGAATCTGGATTTGTTGCTAAAGACGACTTGGTTCCATTCCGCTGCTGTCCAGTTTCCTCGTGCGTGGCACCACTCCAAACGAAGGCGTCTCCCAAATGTCCTTCAGCCAGGCGTCTTTGTATAGTTCGAGAAGACACAGGGGCCCCTACTGAAGGTGCTATCTGTGCCTGGATGGCGGCCGATGAAGCAGTTGGCTGTACGCTTGCATTTCTTACGATGTTTCAGTCTTCTCGATGACTGGTTTTTCGAGGGCGTCCTGAACCTAGTCTTCGTGTAAATGACATCTCTCTGATCCACTGGTCCCAACACCTCCTCACTACACAATCTAAGCGGCCTAATTGACGAGCTACTCGCCTAGCTAACCACCCAGCTTCCATCCTGCCGATGATTCTCTCCTTAAACTATGGCAGCTGCTCATATTGTCTTCGAAAATGGCGTAATGGCATGTCTACCTCAGCTCTTGCTTTGTAAACGATTCAGCACACTCAAACAAGCTTTGGTTTTACCTGTTTTAAACTCCACGAAGAACGATGTTAAACGCACTCTACCGGCTCTACGTAATGCGCAATCAGGCTGCATTTCTAATCATTTGCATATCTCCCTAACATGTACCTTCATATGAAGTTTCGGTACGATCCCGCAATTATTTCTGTGTGCGCTAATTTTTTTTGTCCATGAGTGTATTTCCACATTCCATGAGTGTAGTTTAATATCGTTATTGTTTTCCTATTTTCTCCATTTAATAAAAGATTTTTTTTGAAAAAAACCTTACATTTTTTCTCATTACGATTGAGTATTAGTGTTAAATAAAATACATTTGATGAATTTTCTGATGGGCGAAAAAAGGCTGATCTTTACCCACCTCCTTTATGTGACTTGAATTTCAATAACGGAATAAAACGACCTTTTGCCCTCAAATTGCCTGCACCCAGTGATTCAACAAGGAGTTGCTAAGTAGCCTGAAGTATCTGATGTTTGACAAGTGCTCAACTGGTTCTACGATACCTACGCATTGCGAGAGGGTAGCGTAGCAACATGAATTCGATTTTCTAGGGGGTAATCACAAATGCTCGATTGATCTCATGTCTGGTAAATTAAAAGATTAAGGCATGATTTGAAATTCACTTCTTGATGATTCAACCCAAGTAACATGGGAATTGTGCTGTTGAAAAAATACCAAAAATAATGTTGCCATAAAGAAGTACACTTGGTCTCTCCAATGATGTTCTGGGAATTTTAATAGTTTTTTTATTGGTATTATTCTGTAAGTTTTTTTTTATCCACTTCAACACAAGTCTTATTGATCGATTTTGCTGATCCGAGAGGAAGAGGACTTTTAGATTTGTTTCGGATATATCATACAAGTCTATATCAACCGTTCCATTTCCAGCGGGTTGAAAAGTTGCTTTTCAGTAATTGTAGTTGCTAATTTAAATATGCGCATCAATTTAGTTGCTCTTAGTGAATCTCATGTATTACACTTCATTCCTCAGGGGCTTACTTTCTTAAGGTAAATACGGGACTTCTTCCGAAAATATTACCAAATGATTGTATCTCTTCCATGAGGTCTTAGATAAATATAAATGGTGCTTCCTCAATGTCATGGGAGCCTCAGTATTTTTGACAACCTCCTTGTCAATTGGTATTCTTTTGTCCTTTTTATTTAACGTTTAGATCACTTTTTATTAACAATTTATATCTTACTCCACTTGGTTGATGTAATTACTTGACTGTTTGGCACAGCTTGGCTAAATATGACCTTTTCAAAAAAAAAGTTGTTATACTAATGTTGGTAAGTTTGCATGATTAATGTACCTATAAATTATTGTTTCAAGGGAAAGAGTCTTAAGAGAACTTACCTTGGCTACTTGAAAAGTGAGTTGTAATTGGTGTTATTAGAAATCTATTTGAATGCTAGTGTTGTCAACAATTTCAGGCTGTCTTTGTATAATGTGTTACTGATGTTAATGTTATCCCATGAAAATCAGCACACTCATATTTCTGCGCACTTCGTATTTCTCTCTCAATCATTCCATTTTCTATGTAGTCTATATTTCATCTTATATAGTGTAATGCTACATGATTTTTTACTATGCATATTGTTTATTACTTTTTCCAAGCACTACTGAAAAATCAAATGGCGTAGAAGGCGTCCAAAACGGTCCTTGCTATATCGACGACCTTCTGCGAATAAAACAGTTGATGGTCCGTGGTCTTTGGTTTATGTTGTGGAGTCTAGACAATAGACAGTTAAAAATATGATTAGGAGAAGGTTGAATGATAGGACAGTGAGGACAAGTATTGTAACTTCTCCGGCCATCAGGGGATATTTTCATCCATTTAAAGTGTCTGGTACGTAGTCTGGCTGTGGTGCTTGAAATTACGTGGTTGCAATTAAGATCTGGAATGAAGTGCTTCTTAACTCGATGGAAGGTGATTTTACGTTTAGCTATTGCATCAGTAAGGGTAAGGTTATTGGAAAATCGAGGGGAATTTTGGACCTCCTTCGGCCTGCTCATTGCCGAAGATGTCTACGGGGGCCGGTATCCATTGCAAAGTGCAAGTACTTTGGGCTGAAACTATTTTAATTACAAGAGCAATTATATCCTGGATTGCTCCTCAGGATTGCCTGACGCGCAGATCTAGAATTTGAGAACAGTAAAATGCCACTGGAACTCTCAATTGCCCTGTTGTGGAACCTATTCGAAGCTTCTTTAATGGCCAAAAGCTAACACGTAAGGTAGGAGAAAATTTTACCCATGGGAATTCTATAGAATTCAAGCTCACCATTTGGGTGAATAAAATAGATTCCGAGCATCACACCTTTATCAAGGTTAGATTCAGGAGATCCATTCGTATAGGCTATTACTTGGGTTTTGGCCGAATTGGAAAGCCCTCAATGTTGTAAATGCCTTTCTGCTTAAGCAGTGCAGCTGACTTCTTTTTGTTACTATGTTGTAAGAGATTTAAATTGTTTTTTGCTTATAAAGAGGGGCAGAGAGAGAGAGAGAGAGAGAGAGATGAATGTGTGTGTGGATGGAAGTTCTTTAAAATATCAATATCTTTATGCTGAAGGTGAGTTTCTTTCGTTAATTCATGGTCATGTTGCAGAATGGAGGACCTTTTCAGTCTGTATCTGCCTGTCCAAGCCTTGAAAGTTTTGCTGGAGATATGACGGTCTGCTTGGCTTCGAATTTTGTTTGTGAATCTTATGGTGACCAATTTTCTTCTAGTATTTAAGAGGATTAGGCCACACTCTCTTTCTATTTTAACGTTATTTGTAGATGAAACAGCTCCAATAATGATTTTGGAAGCTCTTTACTAAACATTATCTATCTTATCTATTGCAGAAGAAGCTGGTGCCCAAATGGAAGCGACATATTTTAGAATTGATCTAACAAGGGAGACATAAGTGTTGAGGAGAGTCTTTGTACTTGAGCCCCAAGATGCGCTACACAGTCTTTTCAAAATATTTAGCTTTTTTAAGGTTTTATTTAAGATTTATGGGATGTGTTGTGAAAATCTGCATCTACAGTCAATCCAAGGTACTTTGGATGTGTGATTTGTTTAATTACGGAAATACATACGTTTATGATAGGGTAGAAAGTATTTCTTTTTTTCCTGTCAGTAGAAAGGACGCAGAAATTTGTCTTATCAGGATTTATAGTGAGTTTTTTTTTTAAGATCCATGCCTTAAGTTTCTATGCCCTTCATGCTGCTGTTTAGAATTCTTTGTGAAACATGGATGTTTTAGTGCATATGCCAGACTGCTATGTCGTCAGCATAGCACGTCACTTTAGCTCCTTTATTGATATGAGGGTCAATGATATTTAGGTAAGGAGGAAAACAAGAGGACTTACGAGGGGAGGGCACGACTAAGGAATTTCATTTGGGATCGAGACCTGGTGTAATAGTGGTACTCCTTTAGGGTGTTCAACCCTCAATGTAATTCCGCCGAATGGCTAGTCAATTCGGAGAAAAAAGCCTTCGAAATTCATGCTTAGCGTTTATACAATTAAGTTTCAATTTCCTTCAACGATTCTGTAGTCTGTTTGGCAAATCGTCTGCATACTATGCGCAAGGTCCGGGTTCGATTCATCGGTCAACTTTTTTTTTTCATTTCATTTAATTATTTTTAAAATTAAATAAATTTATTTATGAAAGGTTTATTTAATATTAAATGATATTTTATTGTATTTATAAAGTAAAAAAATACTGTAAATATAAATATTTATGTTAAATTTTATAAACATATTTTTATTAATAAATAATACTTATAATAAAATATATAATAAATATTAAATGATATTATACATAAAAATTAGTTACAAATAGTTTTGAAATGTGAAATACAATTGTAAGGCACCCGAGTGGAGGTGCCCCACTTCTACATTATCCTCGCAACCTAGATCTGTGGGAAGGAACGAAGAAGCAGCCCCATATCGTTTATTTTATTATCTCTTTATTAAGATCTTAACTTAAACAATATACAATAATAATGATATTCAATTCAAGTGAATCTGGAGTGAAGAGACACACTATTCGTATTACCAAATAATCGCGTAACCGACCACTATATCTAACTCTAGCGACTATTTCTAATTTTAGTAACTACACAGTTCTTAATAACTTAATTCAACAGTCTTACCGCTATATCTTGCGTAAACAACAATTCGCTTGATTCTAACTGACAAGGCTTTTACCCTTGTGGAATGGTATCCACTTTTAACTTGATCGCTCTTTTCCCTTACTTTAACTTAAGAGACTTGGTACCCCCAAAATGACTGACCTATCATTTTTTTATTTGTATTTAATCTTATTCTTTCGATTCATGTATCATTTGTGTAAGTCGGAAAGTTAGAAGTTGAATATAACTTCATTTGAAAACAAATTAGGCAATTCGACCAAGCCCCCTTTTTAGAAAAAAAAGCTAAAAAAAGCGTTATAATTAAAAAATCTATTTTATAAAGAGAAAGAATAACTATAAAAAAGAATGTGTAATATATAAAGCAGAAAATTTCCGAGGCCCAATACAATAATGTAATTTTTATTCTTTGTGAAATGCGTGCATGTAAAAGTTTCAGTTAAGGCATTTTATTTTTATAATTTCATATATAATTTCAGTTCTTATTCCTGATATGTTTTTCATATAAACGTAATACTTCAATATTATGTGAAGAAAAAAACTAAACTTTCTGTCGTGAAGAAAAAAAAAATTTTTTTTAAATTTTTCTTGAATTTTCTTGTGCAATTAAAACCTTATTAAAATTGATCATTTATAAAAATGTATGGGTTGAAAAAATACCAAAAAATGCAATTATTTTAAATGAAAATATATAACTAATATCTTAAAGTGGTATTTTAAGTTTATTGAAGCTTATTACAATTATTTTTTCAGAATTCTAAGCTTTCAAGTGATTTTTCTCAGTTTATGTGCATTCCAAATGCCACAACTATTTACCAATCACTTGTATTTTTTTCCTGTGTGTTGCATGTATAGCATGTAACAAAATTAGGGATCCATTTTGCTGTAAACTGAATTCTTTTTTTTAAAAGAAAATTAAAATGTAAGAGATATTGGCTTTTTCGTTGATTTTTATCATGCATATCAACATTTTATTTTTTTTCTCCAAAGGAATTAAGTTATTGTTAAATCGATCCCTTAAGTTGTTTATAACATCCATAAAAATATTACAAAAAATTTCAGGTAAAAAAATTAATAATTACAGATGGAATGGAATTTTAAAATTTTCCAAATTTTCTTGAAAAAATTAAAATTTTTAAAATTGTGTGAATAATATGTGAAAAATTTCCTCTCGTATCATTTTCTTGAATTATATAAAATGTTAAAATAGAATTTTTAAATACATAAAGAAAGGAAGTAGTTCAAAGGGTTTTCTTAATCGCGTTTAGACATAAACATAGTATATTTACTTCTCATAGCCTAAACTTCTACTATTTATAAGATTGAATAGTCACGTCTCTCATCTCGTTTGGGTTGTAATGCGACGCCGGTTTAACTTAAGTTAAATGGATTAATTTATTTCGTTCGATCCATTTGAAATAAAACCCGCTTCTGTTGGCGTCACACTATAGCTTACGTTTAAACATTACATCTTTTAAAGACAAATGAACTGTACGCTAAATAAAAGACATTCTCTAATTAATCATTAATTTATTTTAAAACAATAAGATTGAAATTACGTTAAATTATAAATAGATACATAACAGAACATTACTTAACTGATAGAGATCGAGAGAGAGGAGTCATGACGGTGCCCGGAGAGTCCCCAACTGCGGTGACTAATTGGAAGGGACGTGTCAGACCAAGTGGGTGTGTGAGAAATGCCTCAGAGAGTGTGTCAATTCGGGGTGCATCTCGTTTTTATTTGGCGGCAATTTTCACCTATGTGCTGGAGCGGATTCTTTACAGAAATTCAATCAACTTATCTGATTGGTCTAGAGTCAGCGGAAGGATATCCTCTCACGGTCAATGACATCCCCCAAGCGCGGGAAATTCCCAAAAAAACACCCCTTACTATGATGTATTTATGGGTGCAATGCCTTCTTCCAGGCGTGGGAACGCGTCACCCTTTTCGGTGGGGTAAGAGACGCACCCAACAAATTCCTTTCGTTGTAAACAACAACAGGGCAGATATAAAAATTACTGTTGCAATCCCTAGGGACCGGCGACCTCCCATCAGTTGGAAAGGTTCTGGCCCCAAAGAAACCCTAGAGGATAATTAGTTGAAATCGTGATGAGCCCGTCACACATTATACTCTCTCTATAAATAAAATATTATTTATAATATAAAATACTTTTCAAGTGTGTATATTATTATTAAATTAATTTTTTTGTAATTAATATAATAAAAATGACTTTTTATAAATTATTAATTTAATTACTTTATAATGTTATAAAATAGTTAATAAATCTCCTTTTTAAATAAATTTAAATAATAAATTAATAATAATTTCAATAATAAATTAATAATGATTTCAATAAAAATTAATAATTATTTCAATAATAAATTATTAGTTTCAATAACAAATTAATAATAATTTCAGTAATAAATGAATAATAATTTCAATAATAAATTAATAATAATTTCAATAATAAATTAATAATAATTTCAATAATAAATAATAATTTCTATAATAAGAAATAATTTTAAGAATAAATAAATAATAATTTTAATAACAAATGAGTAATAATTATCAATAATTTTAATTATCAATAACTTTAATTAATAATTATTTTAGATAATTTTAATTCATAATTATTTAAATATTTTTATTAATAATACTCTTAAATATTTTTAATTAATAATAATTTTAAATAATTTTAATAATAAATAATTTAGATAATAAATTTATTATTTTTTTTTACTTTATAAAATACAAAGTAATACATAAAATATCATTTACTATTAAATAAACCTTTCATAAATAAATTTATTTAATTTTGATAATAATTAAATGAAATGAGAAAAAATGTTCATCGATGAATCGAACCCTGACCTCGCGCATAGTATGCAGACGATTTGCAAACCAGGCTACATAATCGTTGGATGAAATTGAAACCTAATTATATAAAAGCTAAGCATGAGTTTCGAAGGCTTTTTTCTCCGAATTGACTGGCCATTCTGCGGAATTACATTGAGGGTTGAACACCCTAAAGGAGTACTGCTATTACACCAAGTCTCGACCCCAAATGAATTTCCTTTGTCGTGCCCCCCCTTGTTAGTACAGAGCCCTGGGATGCCCTCCTGCTCGATGGGTTTTCGAAAAAGGGTAATTAACTTTGAAGTTTCTTCCTTTCAAAAAGTCATTTATCCAATTGCGGGGCTTACTTAAAATGACAGTTTTACTGATAATACCAATTAGTTACTGGAGGATACTGATAATATCCTCCAGACCCTGTCAAACGCAGCTGGTAGATCTAAGAAGACCGTGGTGGAAACTATCAATTATTGATTTGCAAAGATGAAACTGTGCCTTGTAAGCTGTCTGGTAAAAATGGAGGACATTTTTCTCTTTAAGCCATCTCATCAATGTGGTATAAATAATTCTTTCCATCATCTTGCAAAAGATACTGATTAATGAGATGGGTTTGTAACTTTTGCAGTTAGTAGCATCCTTTCCTGGTTGAAGGATAGGTATGATTGTTGAGTTTTTCTAAATTCTGTGTAACTTACCTGTACACCAACAAGTATTGAAAATATGAAGCAAGGATCCCTTTACAAGTATCATTTCAAGTATTAAGCTTTATCATTTGTCCATATATAAGGTCGGACCCTGGAGGTCTTCTAGAATAAGGGCACTGGATGGCGGATTCAAGTTCCGCAATGGTGAGAACAGATGTGAAGATTGAATCCAATGATATTTGTTTGTTTTGTTTAATGATAAATTTATAAGTATTCGGGTACTTTTGGTATATGCTTTGGTGAACTTTATTCTAATTTATTTTTCATAATAATTGGGAAGCATGTTTGTTGCATCTGTATTCGTTCTGGCATTGACACCACCAACAGGCAGGACATTTGATTGAGGGGATGATGGGTAAGGAGTTATAGATGATGGGAGACGAGATGGGTAACGAAGTTATTTAGAACATTTATTGGGTTCCAATATTGAGAGGTTTTATTTCTTGAGTCTAGTTTGTCGCAAAGCTCAGCCCATTTTTCCTGTTTATTAGCACAGATCTCTCCTGCTTACAAGCAACTCTGTGACTGACTTGGATAAGAGTTTGCCTCTTACTTGTTCATTGTTGTTTCTCAGAAGCTCCTGACTGATGACATCTCTCTCGTCGATCATTTCTTCGATATTCTGTACTTTCCCCAAGCGAATCGAGTTATTTTTACGCTTTTCTCTGAGAATATGATGCTTAGATGCATTTTGAATGGGACTAGTAAAATCACAGAATTATTGTGTTCAGAGCAGAGGCTTTCTAATTCTTGCGTTAATCCTTCCCAGTTGGCTTTACGAAAATTCCAAGAACGCTTATTTTGTGGGAATTGTTCCTGATCTATATATATTAAGAAAGTAGTAAGAATCGGATAGTGGCAGATTTTAATATTTTCCAGGGTGAGTTTTCAGTGAAAGGGCAGCTTATAGAGGTCATGTCAAGAGCGACCCCAGTACCATCAGTTCTGGAGACATACGAGTCTACGCCTAAGTTAAGTCAAAGAACAGGCCTCGACATCTTTTTGATTACGACACGAAAGGAGAAAATGCTCACAGTGGCTGTCAGGAATATAAAGCTTATGACATTTATTTCTTTTTAGGTTGCAGACTGATATTTCCAATTTATATATTGATTATTTCGTCACTTAGAATATTTTCAGAGAAAAATTATGTATTAATACGTTAGACGGATGTCTAATATTTTCCTTAAAAAAGGGACAAATATGACTCATCAAATGCTCAACACAATTTAAGAAACATCTAAAAAAATGACTCAATATAAAATAGTTTCTATCGAATAAAATAAAAATAGAAACTTTTACTTGCAAAAAAAAAATAAAATATGAAAAGCATTAGAGCCATATTAATAAAAAACCACTTGTGAATTTAGAAACATTTTGATGGAGTTAATGAATCATAACGAAAGATTAAGAATTATAACAAAATGCATGCGTAAACATATATACACTAATTATCATAAATTAAGAAGAAATCACAAAAATAGCAATAACTCGCCCCAAAATAAGCTAATCTCATTAAAATTTGAATATGTTGGTAAGTTAAAGGAGATCTCTCTCTCTCTCTCTCTCTGAATGATATTACATTCTGCAAAATAATGGTGATGCAGTCAGAATACGTCATTTGCGAGAAGCATAAAAATAGATGTCTCGAAGCAAGGCTGCAATTGTTGCTGCGCTGAGATTAGAAATGTGGTATAGCTAAATTGTGTAACAATGACCTCTGGGCATCATTTGACAGAAGAACTGCTATTGGGAGATTGAGGCAGGACAAAGTCCGTTACAAGTGGCTAGATAGCTGAGTGGGATTCATAGATTTTGGCAACAATTTCTTGCCTCGGATTCGGCATCCAGGAGGCTCAGCCAAGGACGTGCTACCACGTGTGCCGATAACCTATATCTGTTATTATGCGTATGAAAGAATAGAACCGCAAATCTGGCTTAGTTTAGATTCTCAGAAGGTTGGTATGGAGGTCAACCGTGCGTCGAAGGTTTCACGAACATGGTCTTTATGCCAGGTGACCAGTCATTGTATCTCGATCACGTTGCGCTATATGCGAGAACTTTTGCAGTGGGCACGCCAATATGTCCACTAGACGCGTGATCTATGAAGGTCTGTTCTCTCAACGGATGGGTCCAGGTTTAGCATCGAAAAGAATAGTAGGCGTCTGTTTATTTGGAGAGAAACTGGAACTCGTTTTCATCCATGAAAGATATGCATACACATCAGGCAGTGTTTGTGTTAGGGGTGGTATCTCTTGAAATGCGACCTCTATGTCTTTTCCCGTGAAAATATTAATGTTCATACCTGTAGAGATGACATCCTGGATGCTTATGTGCTAGGACACTAGTTGATGATTTAATGCTACAGGACGATAATGGACCACACAGGGGGTTCAGGTGTCGTCGTCGTCGTCACTTGATCATGGTTCAAAATTCCTCGCAAAAAGCCCTCGAGTAGCTGAATAGGGTGACATAAATATTCATTTATTTACTCACTCAAATATTTTGTTCCTTCGGCATATTTTCGGAGTCAAAATTCATCTGTTGATCTAAATCAAATATATATTTGCAATCGGGGCGTTCGAATTTTATATTATGCGCGCAACAACCCGCTATGTACATTAAAACTTGGTATTCTTCTGTTGTAATATCATATGATTTATTTTAAATGTTTAATATTTCATTGTGTGAAATTCTTAATATATCTTTAACATTAAATATCTCACCTGGAGGATTTGAAACTAAATATTTTAGTAAAATAGTACCATATTTATTCAAGTGCAAAGATAGCACGCTTTTAACGCACAATTTTTTTCAGCTTACAAAATTTCCTGCACAGAGTGACATAATTTAAAACAGACATTTGTCTATATTGTCCAAATCTGGCTTCTAAATGATCAGTTTGTAACTTTCCAGTTAAAACATGTTTGAAATTGTGCTCTATCACAAGATACTTTTCTAGTTCTGGAACGGCGGATCTATTATCTATTGACGAATAAGTTATACTATTTTTCAATTGAAGGTTTTTACCCTTAGTTGGATTTGTAATTTTCATTATTTACATGAAATCTAAAGTATGGTTAATGAATATTGCAGTATCCTTAAACATTTGTGGGGATAGCCTACTTTATCTTGTAATATATTAAGTACAGTCACATTGCTTCCTTCAAAAATTTTTAATACTAATTTAGCATTTTAACAATAGTGTTAATTTCTTACTTATAAATTTTAAATAATGATGAAAAAGATGCTTTTTGGGTGAGAAAATTATGAATTATCAGGAAAAGAAGAATCAGCATCTTTCTGATTCAACCAGTTGTTTCGTTGCCATAAATGCATCTTTATTTTACCGTGTCCTAAAAACTAAAAAGTAAAATTCTATAAAAACACAAGAATAAAGTTATACAATAACATAAGTATCGTACCTTTCTTTACGGTAATTCCAATTGATGTATACTGATTAATAAATACACGTAAGCCAACTCTTATCACTCAAGATGAAAACTTAGTAATGCTCAAAATCAGGGGAAACGTCCCTCCTTTGGTCACGTGATTTCTTTTTAAGGGTGTTGTGTCACGAACTATTGAATCAAGATGGAATTGGTTGTGGAGATCCCCCTGGGTCTCACCCTGGACACCAAGATTAATTTAAGGCAAAAATCACCAAGAGCCATTTTGTATAATAATAATTATTTATTATTTCAATTCTCAAAAAAAAAAAAAAAAAAAAAACTGTAATAACATATAATACTTTTAAGTTACGTCAAATAAAGGGATTTACCTTTATACTAAATTAAATTACGAATCATGCAACTAATTAATAATTACGCTCAAGATCAAGTAAGGTCTACCGAAATATGAGGTCAGAGAAATACACGTACTCGAATTCTTAACTTTCATTAACTTTAACTAATTCGACTAAACTAACGCTTATTTTAAGCGTAAGTAAATTATATTTACTGTTGGCTATATCAGCTTTCTGGTACTTCCTTAGAATCACAGCATTTCTTCTACACTAATCTAATATCTTGGGATCCTCTAATATTGCGGTTAAAGTTGCTGCCTCAATAGCCTTCCACATCTATCTTGCTAGCTTACAACGCTCGACTTAAATACCTTATCTACTTTGCATATCCCTTTCATCTTTTTGGAGTTGATTGGAAATATACGCGAATTTATGTTCCCCAAAAAGACGCCTAAGAAGATTAGTGGAAAGGTTCCGTACAGATTCGTCACATGGTTAAGTATAGCTAGGTCTATAGGTCAGCAGCTAGGTCTTCAATTTGAGCACCCTTAGTATCGAGTAGCCGGTATCACCAAGAAGGGCTTTTGGCATTGAGGTCTCCAATAATAATTTTAATCTGGGACGTGGTGTCAGCTTGACTTTGAAGAAGGTCAACTTTTTATGGTTGATGATAAGCATTTACCACTGTAATAGTACGCTTAGGGAGAAAGATATTAATTGGTTGAATCAATGTTGCTGTCTGTAGAAGAATAAGTGCAAATTTCCCCCTGAAGTTTTTACCAAAAAGGCAATGCCTCCTCCAGAACCAGTCGGTCTATCTAAATAGCTAATACCTAATAGCCGTATACCCTTTTACTTTCAAATTCAATTTAGAGTTTAGCTTTGTTTCCTGTAAGCAGGCAACATAGGTGTTTATGAAAAATTGAAGGCAGTTGATCAATTTTTCTCCGAGTGCCATTTATGTTAAATTGAAGTCAATGCATATTAAAGGGTAAAATCGCGCATTTATGAGGGCATTTCGAAAAGTAAAGATACAATGGCTCGCATTCCTTAAATAAAACATTTATTTAGAAAAGAGTCAGTTACAACTTATTAACTGGACTATTTATTATTTTTCGACATAATCACCCCCGTTATCCAAACATTTGTTAAGTCAGTGCACAAGTTTTTGTATCCCACAGTCCTAGAAGGTTGCCGCCTGTTCTCGGAACCACATTTCAACTTCATATTTCACCTCATCATCGTCGTGGAATGATTTTCCACCAAGATGTGACTTCAGGTAACGGAGTAAATGGAAGTCGCTGGGTGCAAGGTCCGGACTGTATGGCGGATGATCCAATACTTCCCATTTTAATTATTTGAGTAGTGCTTTGTTTACGAGCGCTGTGTGAGACCGAGCGTTGTCATGAAGCAAGGGGACTCCATTTGTCAGCATTCCTCTGCGTTTGTTTTGAATTGCCCTTCGAAGACGTTTCAAAGTTGGGCAATATGCAGCAGCATTAATTCTCGTTCCGGAAGGCATAAATTCCAACAGAAGAATGCTTTATCTGTCCCAAAAAATAGAAGCCATGATTCTTTCGCTGAAATCGAAGTTTTGCGTTTCTTGGCTTTTGATGAATTCGAATGGCGCCATTGCATTGATTGTTGCTTAGATTCAGGTGTATGGTGATAAACCCACGTCTCGTCAACTGTCAATGTGATCAAGGAACTCATCACCTGCTTCTGCATAGCATGTGAGGAAGTCGAGTGCAAAACCCATTCTTTTCTTTTTGTGTTCTTCCGTTAACATTTTTGGAACCCAGCGCGCACACAATTTCCTGTACCCTAACTTGACAATCACAACTTCATAAAGAGTTGTCATTGACACTCCCGGAATGATCTGTATCAATTCTTTCAATCTGAGACGTCTATTCGCACGTTCTCTGAAGAAGGGCATCAGAGATCACGGATGGCTGACCTGTTCTTTGTTCGTCATGAACATCGGTCCTACCTTCAGAGAAATGAAGACACCATTTCGTTACATTTTATCGATTCATAATGTTCCCATAAACAGAAACACTTTCTTTGTGAATATCCGCTGGTCGCTGACCTTTTGCAGGAAGAAAACGTATGACGGAGCGCACTTCGCATTTGGCGGGATCCTGAATCGGCGCAGCTATTTTAAACACGACCTACTCCAACCAAAATCAACGTTGAAATGCCGAACGACCGCGAGGAGAAAGTTAATGGTTCAAGGTTAACACCTGTGTTGCCAAATTGCTCGCCAAAACTTTTCTTTTCCTCTGGTGTACGGTGTATCTTTACTTTTCGAAATGCCCTCTTATATTGTATTTCTAAACTTAAAAGAGATTTATTACAATAAAAGGATATACGTGTTATAGCGTTATAAATTTACGCGAAAATTGAGACTTATTTTTGCGTGCCAATGTATTTTGAGTTTGTTTCTGTGGTTTAAGCTTTTTGACATTAGACAAAGAGGCAGTTTTATAAAGAGTGTTTTTTTTCCAGGTATAGAAGTTTAAGTTGGCATTACTTTACAAGATGGTGACCGATTTAACAGCTGTCAAGTGATTTATTCTCAGTTTGGTTTGGCAATTCATCAAAACGATCATCAAGCAAGGCGTAGATTCATCGAATGGGCCCAAAACGAGATTGCCGTTGTTCCCGATTTTCATAAGCGAATTTTGTTTAGCGATGAAGCGCCCTGCTGGTTGAATGGCTACGTCAACAAACAAAACTGCCGCATTTGGAGTGAAGCTAATCCACAAGTGTATGTCGAAACACCGTTACATCCAGAAAAACTGAATATTTGGTGCGCTTTATGGGCTGGTGGAATCATTGGTCCGTACTTCTTCAAAAACGATGAAAGCCACAACGTTACAGTCAATGGTGATCGGTATAGAGCCATGATTACTAACTTTTTCATTCCTGAATTGAACAATCATGATGTCCAGGAGCTGTGGTTCCAACAAGACGGCGCAACATGTCACACAGCTCGTGCCACAATCGATTTATTGAAAGACACGTTTGGTGACCGCCTAATTTCACGTTTTCGACATGTGAATTGGCCTCCAAGATCTTGTGATTTAACACCGCTAGACTATTTTCTGTGAGGCTATGTAAAGTCATTGGTCTATGCGGATAAGCCACAAACGCTTGACCATTTGGAAGACAACATTCGCCGTGTTATTGCTGATATACGGCCACAAATGTTGAAAAAAGTCATCGAAAATTGGACGTCCAGATTGGACTACATCCGAGCCAGCCGTGACAGTCCTATGCCTGAAATCATATTTAAAATGTAATGTCACAAGATTATCTTTCGAATAAAAAAAATGCATGTCAATCGAATAATAAATCGTTGTTTTATTGCAATTTAAAGTTCTATACCTCTAAAAAAACACCCTTTATATAAAATTCAGTCTAATTATTTGGAAGAAAAGATCACGTTGTTACAACTGGTAGCTAATAAAACAACTATTTTGGAATCAGTCCAGTGATACTGTAAACAGTATCTTTTAAGATTCACAAACTTTTTCATATTAGATGCTAGGCGAGCAGCGACTAGAGCTCCAAGTAGTTCCAGTCCGGGCAGAGTTACACAATTTAATGGTGCTACACGAAGTCACAAGTTTAACAGACATTGTGAAGGTCTCCTAGGACCTCACTTTGAGAACGAGAATAAATAGGAGTCATGTAAGAACCAGTAGCCATTTTTATAAACAACTTTCTTTATTTGGTTATCTTATCCAAATAGAATCAAAGACTTATTGACAAATTTATCTAACTAGTATTATGAGGTTTTAAAGGGAATATCCTTTAAATTAACTTAATTAATTAATGATCCAATTAATTAATTTATTAAATAACGATCACGCAGAGATTACCACGATAAGAGATCCCAGAATTATATTTAATAATGTTCTCATTGAACATTTAACTTTAATCTCACTCCTAAAACTTAAATGAGTCTTTAATTATAAATCTATAATTACCAACGGAATCTCAACTCTTCTTGAGATTAAATTATCTCCAACAAGAAATCTTCAATTCAAATTCACTATAACTTTATGCTTCAATATCTATCTCCTACTGCTCTAACTTTACTATTTCGTTTGACTTAAATACTTTATCTAATCTGCATATATAACAAGGAATCCTGTTCGCTTTTTGGAGTTGATTGGAAATAGGTAGGGAATTAAATTTCCCTAAAAAGGTCGACTTAGAAGGTTAGTGATAGAGTTCCGTATAGATTTGTCACAACATTCCATTCCTTGACTTAGTTCTCAAATATATGGCTGTGTCATATGCCTTTTTGCTGGTATCACAAAAGCTATGCAACTCAACATCATCTTCTAGTGAAGTAAAATCGAGAACTAATCGTGGCATTTTAAGAATTCTTAGTGAGGTAGTTTCTAACACCATTTTTCCACTCTTTTTCAATATGTGTGGGTCGTCTGATTGAATTTTTTCACTCCAGAGATCTTTAAAGAGGCATTTCAATCTAATGGTGAAAGGAGAAATTAACCCTAATAAGTCAAAGATCTTACAAACTTGTTGTTGTTGTTACCACCTGATCGGCAAAGACCAGATGAAGGCCCACGAAATTCATCATGGCAAAGGGCTAAGTGACGCCTGTCGTTTGCCGTAGCTTTGAGTACCATACAGGTGACAGAACGATTTAGCTCGGTTTCACCCCAATTTAGAGGAAAAACACTCGGGGGTTGTCAGGGGCCTCCCACCTCTTCCACCAACCTCACGAGAGGACTTGCGGCTCGACGGCTATTTAAAATACCCCCATGCCGCGAAGGCACTATGCATTTATAAACATCCATGCCTTCTCCGGGATTCAATCCTAGGCACAGCTGTCAGCGTCGCTAACCACAATACCGTATGGGTAACTCTTACAAACTACTTGCAGTAGGAAGAAGCATTTTTGCAGAAGCGTTTTGTATTTTTATCTAAAAAAGAAATTCCAATAGACTTTTAGTATGCATAGTCAAGTAATCTTCATTGAGTGTTCCATGACAGTCCTAGGATCTTTGTTTCATTTGCGCCAAAGTTACAGTTTTATCTCTTTACACATGTGCACATCCAAATTTTCTTTCTCTCTCTCTCTCTCTCTTCGATTGATCCATTAAATTATAAATCCATTTCCTGAGGTTTATTTCAGCGGCTTCCATAATATCTTTTGCTCTTCGTGAGGAGTGGAGCGTTTCTTCAAATTCGTGACCGTCAACGTAGAAGCTTCTATCCAAAAGCTGTACAGTGTCAAGGAATTCATTTTTATATTTCACAATATGATGTCTAATCGTGGCTTCGAAGAAATGGACTTGAATTGATACCAAAATGACTCGTTTCAAACGGTATACCTGTACTTTATGAATGCACGGCTCGTCATCACTCCAGAGAAATCGAACGTCATCTTTGTGTTCGTTAGCGAGGAAAGTTTGTAAGAAAGCTTGTTTAATATCAGAACAAAAGGCATTCAATCTAAAATTAATGAATATGTCGAAGAGATTGGGATTGAAAATAATCTCTGCTCACGAACAATCATTTAACGAGAGTTCATTATTTTGGATGACTTCCTTAGTTCCTTGTGTTTCGATGATAAACGACCTTCTTCTATTACGGCCTGATAGGAGGGAAATAATGTACAGTTCTTTTAACTAGTTATCTGTAATTTTGGTGGCCGCGATAGCCGAATGGTCAAGGTATCGGATCGTGACTGGGCCTGTCACGAGTTCGGGTCTATTACCCCTAAAGACCTGCCGTGTAAGGGGCGATGCACGTTAAATCTGTCGAGAGCTCAAACGTCCTCCCGTTGGTGTGGACGTTAGAAGAGGGGAGGTGCCAGCTCAGGTGTCGTCCACGTCACTTGACCATGGTTCAAAATTACGTGGTCAGTCGCCAAAAGCCCTCGTGTAGCTGAACAGTGCGACGTTAATATTCAATCAATAAATCAACCGTCGCCAAAATCCCTCATGCAGCTGAGCAGTGTGACGTTAGTATTCACTCACTCACTGTAATTTCCGTTTTAACTTCTATGATGCCCTGTTCTGTGTAATCGCGATTACATTTTCAGCCTTGTACACTCATGTCCATAAATTAAGGATAATGAAGTTCAGGCAAAGAAAGAGACAGAAACAAAACAAATTTGACTTATTTGTAAAGTCTATTTATTAAACAAAAGGTAAAGAGAAAAAAGGTGCTATATGTTTGACATAATTAATAAAAATTGCGATTTTTACTCCCTGGAGCAAATTTTAAAAAAGAACCTATTTACAAAAAACAGTATAACATGGTTAGTATGATGGTTAATACGGAGTATGTCTCCCGGACGATGCAATACAGCCCTTACAACGCCTAGGCATGCTGAGTATCAAATTATCAATCTGATCTTGGGGAATATTACACCACTCATCAAGAAATGCCCTCCGAAGTTCCGGTAGACAGGTGGGAGGGGGTTTGCGGGCTGCAATTCGTCGGCCAAACGTATCCCACACATGCTCTATTAGATTCAAGTCCGGTGAGTATACTGGCCAATCCATATGGGTGATATCCTCCAATTAAAGGCATTCGTCTACAATGTTTGCACGGCGAGGATGGGCGTTGTCATCCATAAACAGAAATTCAGCACCCATGGCGCCCCGAAACAAACGTGCATGTTGTCCCAGAATGACATCCCGATATATGTGGCCTGACATCGTTACACTCTGAACATGCAGTTCAGTTCTGGAACCAAGAATATTTCCTCCCCAAACGAGCCATCCTGCACCACCGTAACGGGGTCGTTCAATGGTGTTCTCTTGGTGGTAACGGGTACCTGGCGCTCTCCATATTAAAGTCCGGCGAGAATCAGACTGAAAACAAAACCTGGACTCGTCGGAAAACATCACTCAAGACCACTGTTGTGGTGTCCACAATGCATGCTCTCTACTCCAGGTTAATCGCAGGCGACAGTGAGTTGCGGTAAGTGGAACACGACAGACCTACGAGCATATAGACCGATGTGCCTAAGCGTCTGTACACGGTCTGCCTTGAAACTGTCGTACCGGTAGCTGAAGAGAGCTGACGAGACAGGTCTGATGCTGTGCTCCGTCAGAATCTTTTGGCAGTAACTTATTCGGCGTTGTAACTCGGAGGCGACCTGTGCTGTAACATCTACTCACATTACCATCATCTTGGAATCGTTGCCAAAGCCTGGAGATGACACTCTGGGAGATTCTAAGTTTCTCGGATACTTCCAGCTGGGTACGTCTACATTCCAGTCGTCCAATAATTCTACCACGTAAAAAATCATCCAAATGCTTCCTTTGTGCTATAACTATGCGGTTATTGCACTGAAAGGCTTTTAAAGCGCTTGTGAACAATTTTACTTCTTTGCCACCATTCTTTATATACCCCTCTCTTACACTCTCGTCATTGTGACGTACTATCCGCGCCATCTGGTGGTTTCCTGTAATTTGTATATTCTTCTTCAAGATGTGTGTGATAATTCTACAGGTGAAAGTTTTATTTTAGAGTTTAATTTCTGTCTGATTTTGAATTATCCTTAATTATGGACATGAGTGTAGTTTGCCACGCTCTAATGACATTTCAGCTAATATACTTAATTATAGATGTCGACTGTTTATTTCTATCTTTTGTTGCACTTGCAATCAATTCTTTTTGCTGCGATTCACTTTTTGGACGAAAGGATTTGTTTTCAATGCTGTTTTACAGACGATGTCCTACACACCATTGCCCCCGAACACCGCTTTGTCGCCTTCAGTAATCATTTCTCAGTGCAATAAGTTTAAAATTCCTTGCATTTTTTGCTCAACTATCGTAAATCTAACGCAAATAAACTTTAAAATAAAGTTGTGTCAACGAAATTGACTATGCTATGCGTAGACAAATGCGTTGTTAGCAATTGTAGTCCTCGATGGGCAATAACAAATGAGCGTGCTCCCCACGTGTTCGTAAGACTTCATAGTAAATTTCAAATGAAACGCGTTGGGATCGGTCAAAATATTGCGCTATTGGTTCGCCATCCCTGAACTAGGTGATAATTATCCGACAATTCATGAGAAGATTTTCTAAAGGGAAGTTGTACGATGTATAGCGGCCGTTCCTGAATTCAACAGTTCCATTAAAATTTTCTATAGCTTGATCCCTTTCATGAAGAACTGGATCATCTCGTTTCCCTCTAAATCAAACGAATAATTTTAAAGTATCTTGAAGTCATTTATTTACCAAAAAAACGCTGTCCTTGTTTATCAAATTGCCTTCCACACGCAATCCATCCAAATTCGCTTTTTTTAAAAAACAACTCTTCATTTACTTTATGCGTATTCTGCTTTAAAACTTTAAAAAATTCGTTAGCAGTAATTAAGGCGTGTACTTCGTTTGCTGCATAACAGGATTTGTCGGCTAAAGTTAAAAGCTGTGGAATTTCCACATGAAAAATATCTAAAAATAAGATGGTGTAAATTCAGTAATTTTGTTTACAATCTAGAAATCTGCTGAGTCAGCAAAACTGCAATCTTCATTTCAAGTAATTGTGTTTAGTTTCCATTTTATGTTCTGCGATAATCCATTAAAACCGGTGTCTTTATTTTTTGCTTGTTTATTCCTAAGCAGTTACTCGATCTAACTGTGAGCACACAAATATTACTCATGGAGTCAAGTATAGTTCTTATTTTTATTCTTTGATTATTTGCTCTGAAAGCATAAATTTCAGCAGTTGAAAACACAACAATTTGTTTGTTTGTTTGTTCGCGGCATTTTTCCTCTTGTGTGGCCGCAATAGCCTAGTGGGCAAGGAAACGGACTCGTGACCGGCCTAGTGAAGCTTAAACGTTGGTTTGGTTTGGAAGTTAGGAAAGAGCTCGTCCATGGTTCCAAATTCGCCCCAAAGCCCTCGAGTAACTGAATAGCGTGACGTTAATATTCACTCTCTCGAGTTGCATTGGAATTTTTATTTACTAAATTATTTTTCATTTTCGATCAAATGACTGTGTGAAGGCATCTTTATTTAAAAAACAATTCATTTGGATATGGATGGCACAAATGACAAAGTTTGTGTTTACGAATGTCAACACTGAATTTTAAAAAATAGGGCAACGATATATCGGATGTTGTGATACAATTTTTACTTTTATTTTCATTTACTATGAATATGAAAGCCTTTTTCCTTAGAATTTATTTTAGGATTTCTATCCACGGACAGTAAAATGGATTCCCGCTGGGCCAAGAAATTCTTCAAATGTTGGAACATATGATTATTAACAAATAATTAATAACATTTAAATTACAGTTGATAATTTAACATTTTTTGTTAATTAATAATAATTAACAAATAATTTATTTTGCTCATATTTAAGCACTTTTAATGCACATAATTTTTTTTTCTATAGAATCTATCATATTTCTAATTTCTGTGGAAGTTTTGTTTTGTATTTTGTCAAATTTCAAAATGTTTTGAATATGAATAGTGATTATTATATATATAAACGTTCACTTAAGTATTCTCTTACCTAAGTTAAGTAAGACTCTTAAGTATTGTAATTTCTACAAAATTTGTCAGTGAGTGAAAAAATAATAATTTACTTTGATTGGCTTGAATTTCTCAGCGGTTTTAGGTAAGTTGAAAATGTCCAACTGTTCTAGGGTTCATTTATTCATACGTTAGTGAAATTAAGTAATAACCCAGAAAAAAAAAGTGTTTTACATATCAAGGAATCTGTTGACTTATTGATACTTATACTTTAAAAATGACCTGAAAAACCAAAAAATGTGCATGAAATGCGGTTTATTAATTAGTACAATTCGAGGAAATTTCTATCACTCGAAGATTTCATTAAAAATGATTTTATACACCATTTCTTAACATTTGCTTTGCAAAAATTACATGTTACTGATACTTGAATAATAATATATTTTTCGCGAAACTCTTTTTTTTTTTTCTCTCCGTAAGATTTATAATGATTTCAATACAATTTCATTGCAAACGATTGTGTAATGTGTATAATTTGGTTTTAGCTAAAAAATACTTCAGAAAATGCTAAAAGCCCTGATGGAAAAAAGGAACTGTGCACACTATTTGAAGGTAGGCTACTTTTGTTTTTATGTTACTCATATTTGTAATCAGAGTACTAATCGAATAGTTTCCTTTTTTATGTATTACTTTAGTGCATTTTATTACTGAAGAATTATAATTAATGTAAATACATGAACTCTAGTAATCTCAAAACATCTTTTCAAAAGTGCTATTTTTAAAAATGAAATGACTCCTCGAGGAAATCTTAAATGAAATATATGGAATGTAATTTTATGTTATTAATGAAGAATAAATTGTGTGTCAAATGATTCACTTAAGGTAAGAAATTTCACATGGTGGAATCTAATTCTTAATTGAGGCTTATTTATTCTTTTTAAGCTGATATAACGAATTCTTATTTGGTAGTTATCTCGTTTGAGTAAGATGCTACAGAGAAATTCCTTTCATACGATAATCTTATTAAATATGATAAACTGAATTCTTAAAACATGATGTATTGCTATTTTTGCAGTTTTTTTGGGGAGGGGGGGATAAAATTTTTTAAAATTTCATCCATATAAAAATTATCTGGAATAACATTTTTAAAGGCACAAATAGTAGTAGACTAACATGGCTTAATTCATCAATTTTGTTTTAGAAATTAAAATAATAAATTTAAAAAAATAAATGTACAAATTGTGTGACATGATTATTACTTTCAAAATGTTTTTTAGCTTCCTTCAAATTCTAAATTGACTCGCAGGCTCAATGATAGCGTTCAATAGCGTATGTGCTGCTTTCCTATGAGAAAAATTCGATAATTTTGTTTCGAGACACAAATGTAGCTCTTTGGTTTCAACTAAAATTCGGTTGAATTCGATTCAATCAGTTAATCGAAACATCCCATTTATGTTTAAAAAAATTAGAATAATTCTAAGAAAATTGCTCGCTTTTATGTTTTGATAGGATAATGATAATCTAATTTCCAAATTTATAAAGTGCACAAGGAATTACTGTACTTAATAGCACTTTGGAAAAGGAAGACGTTTTACCTGGACAACCTGACCTTTTTCTGGACAGCTTGAAATTTTTTTTTCTTCTACCGTCGAAATCTAGTCGATGTTGAATTTTGCTCCTCTAACTTTATGAAAGAGATTAGATCTCAAACTCTCCTCCAACTTGAGGAGTTGAAAATGAAAAAATACCATTAACAATGTTACATGTGCTATGGAATTAAAAATGTTTCTTAGGGGGGAATCAAATCATTTATTGACTTCCCTTTCGGTATGTCCGATGGCGAATAGGGATTCCTCGAGATCTCACTGAGAATTACAACTACTTTTTTCTTTGTACCAAACATTCAAATATTGTATAAAAAAAGTGTGTCTGCTTATGACCACACGATACAAGTCATAACTTCCAATTTTATAATGTTATTTCAGGGTTTAGTTAGGTAAATAAAAAACAAGGAGATGGAAGTATTGTCCCATAAAATTATTTATTCCTATGTCTGTACTCATAAAGTACTAGTTTTGTGCGAAATATACAATCATATTTGGGAATTATTTTGTTCTAAGAAGGGAGGTTTAGAGTAGCTGAAATCCTTTAGATTCAAAATTTTATTTAAATATCTATCAAAAATATACTCCATCAAGCGTTGTTCCGTACTTCCTCGTCCTTCATTTGGATCATTTGACATAATTAAATTGAATTTTGATTTTAAAAAATCAAATAAGGTTTTGTGATTTGTCTTTTGAAAATTCTACTTTAATATTCCCACTTAAAATCATAGGTAATTTGTTAAGAAGACCCGATCCGGCTTTGTGAATTTTGGTTGTAAAATTTAACAATATTTAATTTTATCCATGAACTAATTTACGCAAAGAGATAGAGATAGTATGACAGGTAGTTTATTGGGAAGAGAGGAATCTAGGTCAAAGCCTTTAAAAGGAGATTTAATCAGAAGATTTATATCACATAATCTCTGACTTATATACTAGCTCTTTTGTCATTGTATGGCAGTTTTGTACAAATATATCCGATGCTGCTGCAAGGAAAGATTTCTTAATTATATTTTGTTTTCTTGTATTTAAATTATTTAATGTTACTTTTTTTAATACCTGTATACTTAATTTTGTTAGTTTAAATTTATAATTGTTTTAATTTTCTTTTTAGACTCAAAGAGTATATTTAAGTAATGTGATTAATAGAACTATTTGTTCATTGCTATTCCGATTCGCATACAAAAATAGGTTTTTATTCTTAAGATCACTGCAATATTCCTAATGATAATAATACTTTTTGCTTAGTTTCATAAAAATGTGTCCTTTTTTTCTACATTTTATGTTTAATTTTAGTGTAGGATTTCTTTTTCTTTCTAAACTTATTCTTTAAAAATATTACGTTTTATTTTCATGCTTCAACTAGAATTAGAAAGAATCCCGCATTCATTCCCCTAGAACAAGGGTGGTGTCCAACCAGGGCGCCGCATGTGGCCCGCCTTGAATAATTTTGCGGCCCGCTAGATTCTTTACAACTTTAACAAAATTCGACTATTTTGTACAATATTTTTTTTTGTTTAAAGATAGTTGGGGTTTTTTTTTATAAAAAGTAAATCCTATAACTGTCATTATTTTATCACGCTGCTTCTGTTACTGCGATTTTTTTTTTCTAAATGGAAATTTATCAAACAAACTTAACGCACCAAATCGTGCTCAAACTTAACGCACGAAAATCTACAACATCAATTACGATACGCAAATACACATGCATTGAGATCGACTTGCAAAAACTAAGTGAAAGAGTTGAGAAACAGATACCTCACTAAGTAAACATTATTTGACTATTGCATTATTATTATACTATCTATGTGTTTGTATACATGATAAACAATGAAAACAATAATATATCAGTCTGTTTTAAATTTTCACTCCAACAAATGTTTGTAGGAGATCCAAATCTAATATAAAGATATATATTTTTATATGCGGCACGCGTAATTGTAAAGTTTTTCCGAAGTGGCCCGCGAGGTCATTTGGGTTGGCCACCCCTGCCCTAGAAAGAGGTGAGGGGGGGGGTGAGCCTCACTTAGATAGAAGCTAGGAACTTTACTTTTACTTTTTTTTTGGTAGGTGGACAAACTACTGGTTTCAGAGTGGCGGGGGGAAACGTTCCTCCTTTTCTTTTTAGGGGTATGTATGTCCGAATGAAGACGAAAAAAGCCGAATAGACGTTACATTCCCGAGCGTGACGTTCATTCAAGTTTACTCTCCGGCAAATCGCGCCAATAGAAGTTATCACTTCAAAAAATATCAAACTGGTCACCTTGAAAAGTTAAAAAGTTGAACATCCTTGTCTTAGAACTTATATGACTTTGCAACAGGCAAATCTTGAGATACTCATTTCAAGAAGATTAAGCATTAGTCTAGAATTCATTTAGTTTTGGGACTTTTAGTTTTTGCCTACTATAAAGCTCTATTTTTTATTATTAAAGATGCATTGCGATGAAATAGACAGTGTTAAGTTACATTGAAACACATCTAAAAGGAAGTTAAAAGGAAAATATACTTATACAATTTATTTTTAATGTTAAATAATATCTTAGCATTGATTGTATCTTTATTAAGTTCATATATCTTATATTGAAAAACTAATGATGTAGGAAAAATATTTTAACGATTTATAAATCGAAATTTATAAATCTTGGTGGAAAATGGGATGCATATTTAGTAACGTAATAATATTTTGTTTCCAGTCCGTCAATAAAGAGTAAATGATGGAAATATATCAATTCGTACCAATACTATTATTTTCTGAAAGATGATGGACGCTCGTACTCGACAAATTAGTATTTTTTTTAAAAAAAATTTGTCTTCGCGTTAATATTAATTATCTTCTTTTTCTCTGAATGTTTGATTGCCATGGAACATCGAATAAGTACACTTCCCTCTAAAGGTTAACCTGTTTAATGTGTCTAATTTCAAAATGAATAAACATAGAAACAAGAAATTTGAAGGAAAACAGTTTATTATTGAATGAGACACACATATTTGCAAACATAAACATACTTTACAGCAAAAAAGCTCTGTTGAAAGAAAAATTCTTTATTGGAGAAAGCAAAATATAGCCTACTTATGAAGAAAGATGTCTTGGAGACATACAAAAATGGGTCATACTAAGAAATATGTCCTCTCTTAACTGCAATGCATCGACATTTCCATGCTTCCAATTAAGTTATCGGATACCGAAATGGAAATCAGATACGAAATAACCCATGTTCCGGCTCATGTAAGGACCTGGACTTGAAACGCTAACCAAGGTAGCTCCAAATATGCTCCATCGGATTCAGATCTGGAGATACGATTCCATTCGTTCCAAAAAGATGATCCTCAACAAGCACAGCTCCATCCTAATGAATTCATTACCAACATCGGTCGTAGGATCCCACTGGGAGCTAATTTTAGACGCTTTAGCAGCTTCACCTTGTGACAAACCCTTTTCCATTCATCTCAATGCCTGCCACTTAAATGAATCGAGTAAATAATTTCTCCAAGACATTTCTTGACTCTTTTGGATAGTGTCAACAAAATTAACAACTAGTGAAGAACACCAAGCTACTAAGTTTGATTTTTGCTCATTTTTCTAATTTCTATTTAAATGTCCGTTTCTTACTTCTAAAGGCACTGAAAACTTTAGGGTACTTTAGCACAATGAAATAACATTATTTAGTTAGGAAACTTTGGCTGAGAACAAAAATTACTCATAGAAATCTAGTATAAAGTGTAGAAATATCAGAAATATTTTATAATTTTTTTAAATTATGAAAAAACATATATATATATATATATGTATATGCTATGCATTTTTATACATTATATAAACTTATTAACACTAGAGATAAAATAAAAATAAAAACTATTTTATTTAATATTTTATTCTGAACTTGAAAATAATAAAATTTTATTTTATTTCAATGACAGTTGCTTATTATTTTTTTCCCTTTATTTTTCTAATTTATTCATAAATTTGCTTTTCTACACCTCATATAAAAAGTTCTTTTCACCCTTTCTGGTTAAAATTTTGTTTGTAGTGGTAGCGTTATAAATCTATTAAATATCATTACAGTAACACAATTCTGTATTTCTATCTAAGTTATTCATTATTACTTGTTATTCCTTTAAATACATAATTGACAATTTTATTTACATTAAATAATATGTTCTACTTCCATGCACTTTATTGGTTTGTTCGGAGAGTAATTTCGTTTTTTTCTCGACAGAGGATTTAATTGTATCTTTTCACATCCCACCTCCCACTTAAGCCGCAAAATGTTTTGAGAGCTGACTTGCTTGTGGAAAATTCCAATGGATTCTACGCAGTAGTTTTAAGTTGGTACCCTTTCAAATATGAAGGGTGAAAAGTAGCAATTTTGGCATATTTTACTATCAAAAAGGCAAAAATGCTGTTCAAGCAAGAAAAAAATTAGTCGATGTGTATGGAGAACGTGTATTGACAGTACACCTGTGTCAAAACTTGTTTCCAAAATTTCGATCCTGCATTTCTGATGTCGAAGATGCACCCCTTTTTGGAAGGCCAGTTGAAGCTGATAAAGACACAATAAAGGTATTAATTGATGCAAACCGACGAATAACTGCTCTCAAAATCTCGGAGAGGTTAAATCTATCGAATTTAATTGTTCATGACCACTTGAAAGGTTTCACCTCAAATCTCGACATCCTCGTGTTCTCACGGAAAGAAATTGTTGTCGTCGCGTTGACGTCTGTGATTTGCTTCTCAAACGTGATTCATTTTTGAAGCTTATCATCACCTGGGATGAGAAATGGGTTGTCTGTTACAATGTTAAACGCAAGAGATGAACCGGCTCAAAGCATTTGGAAAGCCAATATTCATCAAAAAAAAGGTGATGCTATCTGTTGGGTGGGATTTCAGAGGAATCTTTATTTTATTTAATTTTTTAGCTTTTAATGGACAACAGAACGATTAATTTTGAAATGTGCTGTCAACAGTTGGACAAACTGAATGATTCGCAAACAAAATCGATCAACAGAAGAGGCGTAGTGTTTCACCAAGATAATTCTCATACAAGTTGGGTTTCTTGCCAAATGGGATATATAGCCACACCCGCCATATTCTCCATATCTGGCACCTTGTGATTATTATTTGTTCCAGTCTCTACAAAAAATTTTTAGACGATAAGATCTTTACTTCCAATGTGGAGGTCAAAAATCACCTGGATCATTTTTTTCCCAGCAAAGAACAAACATTTTATGAACGTGGAATCATTCAACTACCAGAAAGATGACAAAAGGTATTGGACCAGAATGGACAATATCTAATTTAATAAAATATTTATTCACCATGTAAAAGTTGTTTATCATTTTCACACACACAAAACGAAATTACTTTCCGAAGAACCCATCATATCTAACAATATTCATGTCATTGAAACCCAATCAAGAAGGAAAAATACGTTTGTGTGAAGATATAATCAAATGAATGTTAACCACTTCTACTCTAAATAATAAATTTTCTTAATTGGTTTCAATGTTGTAATTGATTCGACTGAGCAGAAGTTTACAGAAGCTGAAGGGAAAAGACATAAAACCCCACGTAGCTATGTTTAGAGATACACCCGTCTTTGTTATATATCCAATTTTATCTCTCTCCTTCATTTAGAGATAGATTCAATACGTTTATTGACTCAGTGATTATTTTCAAACATTTCAATCAATTCTTAGCAGAAAAAACGTTACAAATAGAATATTTTCTTTTCAACTTTTTGGAGTTGTTTCCTAAAAAACATACTGCTTGCTTTTTAAAAAACTCTCAATGTTTTTCTTTATTTCAAAATTAACCCTTTTTATTTCTTTTTTAAAATGTTGTGCTTTTCTCTGACAATAGGACCTCGATTGAAAGATTCAAAAATTGAGACAGAGCACTTTGTTCGTTAATGCGGGGTTATTCGTAATATCAGGGTCCAAAAACAATTTTTTTTTTGCACTTACCTTTTGGAAATTCTATAACTACAGAAAATCTATCCATCATTTGAATTCCAGATTTTTACTTACGGCAGCTGAAAATATTCTACGTGAATTATTACACACCCTATAATTGGAAATTTTAAAATACTGACGAATACATGTTTGACAATCTTTTTGATTCGAAAGAGTTCTTTTTCGACTTTATGCAGAGAAGGAAATACTGCGTTCTTTGCATCCTTCTGCATGAGGTAAGTTTTCACACTTTCCAAAGAAGAAAATGCTTTCATTTTTGCTTCATTCATTCACTCCGATAATTTCCTCCACTTGAGAATTTTTTGAAAACCCCTTTCTCTCAAGAAAAAGAGCTAAATCATCGTTGTGGAAAGGAATTTCCTATCCTATTTAAAACTCCTGTGATAGGTTACTCATTTGCACCTGTTAAATCTAATAATTGGCTGCACCGTCCAAATTTTTATCTCACAAGAAAAGTCTTTTCTGTTTCGGATAAAAAAAAGAAAGATATGTCATTTGAGATGAAATCCCAATTTCTTCTAATCCATACTAATGGAAAAAAAAATTTCGACTACTAGAATTCAAGATTTCTTATTCGTTAAATAGGAGTTTTTTGCCTTCATTTTGATCGGGGGAAAAGAAAAATTCGTTAAATTTCGAAATTCGTTCAATCGGGGTCCGACTGTATATGTATATATATATACAATAGACCACAAAAGTGTTCATACACTTGCAATTTCCAATTAAATTTAATGCTTTCGACTAATAAAAATTAATATATCGGAATTTTGATTTTTTATGATATCTGCAACTTGTTCTTAATGGAATGACATAATATATTTTTTTAAAATAGAATAACTATTATTTTTAATAATAAAAACACTACTAAGAAATTACACCACAAGTTTCGAACACTTAACAAAAATCTCAACCTAGCTTTAAATATTGTATTTCTTTCTTAATTGAGTACATTTCTTTTAGTGTTCACAACAACTTTTAAACGTCTAGGTATAGATGGAATCAGTTTTTTGTTATTCCTGCAATGATTTTTCTTCATTCTTCTGGGATTATTGTTTTGACTTCACATTATATGTTTATATGTCATGCTTTCTTATTTTTAAAATCAAATTCTCACCAGACATGTTCTACTGGGCTAAATAATGGGACCGAGGAGGTGTTTTCAGAATTTGGGGATAGTTACGGAGACATCAGTGGTGTACATGGAGGGCTGTGCGCTTGGCGTCATTATCCTATTTAAAAATGAAGTCGTATCCAATATCTAAATTTTGGGCAGATAATTTAAAATTTCTTTTTAAAATATTTAAATAGAGCTTAGGATTCACAATACCATAAAAAAATACCAAATTACCTAATTCTGAGGCCGATTTACACCCCCCACACACACACAAGAACACTTCCACATCCATGGATCCAACTAGATTCTTGGGATTAAGTTTCAGAAAATTCAAAAATTACAGAAAATTGATTGGGATGACAGAAAATTCGACATTTTTTTGGTTCCGATGGGCATATAATAGTTTGTAAATGAAAAACTGAGAAATTTAATCAGATATGAATTTATGTGAAACAAGAGCTCCTCCACCTCCATGCTGAAGCATGGAGGTGAGTGAGTGAGTGAATGAATATTAACGTCGCGCTGTTCAGCTACACGAGAGTTTTTGGCGACGGACCACGTAATTTTGAACCATGGTCAGGGGACGTGGATGACACCTGAGCTGGCACCCCCCTCCTAACTACCACACCACACGAACGGGAGGACGTTTGAGCTCTCGACATATTTAGCGTGCATCGCTCCCCTACACGGGAAGCATGGAGGTGGAGGTGTACTTGTGTGGGGGTGTAAATCGGCTTCATGATTAGGTAATTTGGTATTTTTTGATGATATTGAAAATCATGAGCTCTATTTAAACATTTTAAAGATAAATTTTAAATTATCAGCCCAAAATTTTAAAAATATTGGAGAAGACTTCATTTTTAACAGTATACTGCAGCCAAGTGCACTGCTCTCAATGTACGCCGCTGGTGTCTCTATAACTGTGCCTCCAAATTTTGAAAACACCTCAATGACTGTGAAAAATTAATTTTCGATTTCACAAATTCTAATGTAAGAATAAAGGTATCACTTACCTTATTCTTTCGTTTTTAATGCCCGGGATGAGCTTCATCTGAAAATTCGATTCTGTATTTTAAGATAGACTCTTAATCAAGAGAATGAGAGTCCTTTTTGATGTAAAAAAGATTTAATGGATAAGGAAAATAGACTAATACCATTTCGCGTTCGAAGTACAGACTTAACTACCACTACTCCAGAAAGAAAAAACCCACCAGAAAACAAAAAAAGGCTCACAGCACCACTCGAATTTAACTACAAATTCGTTGGCTTCGTTCGCGACAATCACTTTATTTAGCCCAGTAGAATATATTTGGTGAGAATTTGATTTTATAAAAAAAAGAAAACATGACATATAAACACGAAGTAAAAACAATAATCACAGGAGAATGGAGGAAAATCGATTCGGAAATTACAAAACTGATTAAATCTATACCAAAACGTTTAAAAGTGGTTGTGGACACTAAAATATATCCTACTAAGTATTAAATTAAGAAAGAAATACATTATTTAAAGCTATGTTGAGATTTTTGTTAAGTGTACGAAGACTTTTGTGGCGTAATTTTTAGTAGCTTATTGATTATTAATTTTTTTAAAAAATTGTTATACTGTTTTTAAAAAAAATTATATTATGTCATTCCGTTCAGAACAAGTTGCAGATATCATAAAAAAAATTGCAATTCCAATTTATTCATTTTTATTAGTCGAAAACATTAAATTTTATTGGAAACTGAAAGTGTACGAACACTTTTGTGGTCCACTGTGTATATATATATAAATAAGTAAGTCTTACTATCTACGTTTTGCATCGATTTTAAATCTATAATGTGAATACTAGTAGGCTAGAATTTTATAATTATATTTTATTAGTTTAGTGATTTTATTATAATGTTGAAATTCCTCCAAATGTTATTCTTTCCTTTCCTCTTGGTACGTAGTATGACAAACTACAGGTGAAGGTTATGTAGCCCTAAAATCTTGTTTAAACTTGCAATCTTGGTTCCTAAGGCCAGGAGCTTGTTATAGTACTACTGTGCCTATTTCTTCCTATTTAGTATAGTTATCTTAGGTTCTAATTATCTGTGTATTTTTATGTTTTGGATTATATATATATATGCATAATATTTATGTACTCAATTTTTTTTACACGGTAAATACGTTCCTTAGAAAAACCGTGCAAAAAAATCGCATTGAAAATTCTCTAAAATTATTTTCCCCAAGAAACCGTGCATATATATATATATATATATATATATATATATATATATATATATATATATAATCCATGTTACATATTTATAAAACAAAAACAATTAATTTTTGCACAAAAAGATTTAAATTAGCGTATAGTGAAAATTCAATCTTATAAGTACGTATAATATATAAAAAGGGAAATTGAAATTAAGAGTTTTAATTTCCTAACGAACAACTATTCATCACTACTTGATAACAAGCGTGCACGTTCATTACGAACTTGATCAAAAATGGTAACATCGGTAGATGTGTCAGATATGTCTAGCACAACTGTCGGTTTGAATTGAAATGAAGAATTTCGTTCGTTATTAATGGCATCAGTTGTTTTTTGTTAAGATTGTTGTTACAAAGTTTTTATCAGCGACTGTTTTTTTGGTTTCTCAAGTCGCTTATATAATTCTTGATATCCTGCTAAAAAAACTTAAGATTACGTTGAAAAATTTTAATGCACGCTCTAATGTCTGATTGATTGATTGAATATTAGCGTCGCACTGTTCAGCTACACGAGGGCTTTAACACGCTCTAATGTCAGGATCATGAGGAAGAAAATGTTCTGCCATACTTATATAACAAACTTCAAGCCCTAGTGAATTAAATCACCTTCGACTTCGTCATTATTGACTTCTTTATTGTCATCAATTCGATCAAATAGTTCTCATCCAGAGGGCACGAGTCCCTTAATTTTGGGGGATTTGTGCTAAGTCCAAAAATTTGTGTAAAACAAAATCCTTCAATTTGTTTACCGTGTTATTTCAAAATCGTGTAAAAAAGAGATGGGAATATATATACACATATAGGAGATTTTGAATTATAGGGAATATAAATATATCCCAGTCCATTCGCCAATAGTTTGTTTCTTGTAAGCGTACGGATCAGGGTGAAGCGTGTAAAAGAAACAAAAGATTGGAGTCGATGAGCTTAGTGATAGCTCTGAATGTGGTCTCTATATAATGTAAGAGAAATAACCCCTAAAATTTTATATAATATTCTACTTTATTTGTAAATATTTTAAATATTTTTGAAAGTAATTAAGTAGTAATTTTGTATTAATCAGCTTTCATTTGAATTTTACCGAAAAAAAACCCCGGACACCATTAAAACCTCCTAGACACCGTTAAAAACCATCTGTATAAATAATATACACTCCTTCATATTTTGTAGAAGCATTGACAGGGATTAGTTTCTTTTGAAACATAAAAAAGGCTAAATTAGTAAATAGTCATCGGCCACGCCATGTTTTTCGGTTGTAGAAAAATTTTCAACCAGATAATTTCTTCTCTGAATGCCACCCAGAGGTGAATAATTTTTGTCTTTGATTCCAGACTGCTGCCCTGGCAGGGTTTACAAAAATTATCAACCAGATAATTTTCTCACTAATTGCTACCTTGGCATGAACTAACTTCTCCTTTCAAAGTATAGTGTCGCCCTGACAAGATTGAATAACTATAAGTATAGGGTAGGATGAGAGAACACCCAATGGATGTACGATGGTATCGTTGGAGAGAGGAAGGAAAGAGAACTATTAGAAAAGAAGCAACAGAAAAGATAATATTTAGAGAAAAATTAAGAGTTGAGGCTTTCAGATCAGGTCAAATTAGGAAACATTAATTAAGAACACTCATATACCAAGTAATGAATTTACAAACTGCTCCACAAGTTTGACATTAGAGAGGACATCAGCTTGTACACTGTTGTGCAAAATTAAGCAACAGATGATTTTTTTTGTCCATAATTCCTCGAAAAATCATCTGAAAGTAATGAAATTCAGAAATAGTCAGCATTTTGTGCTTAAACGATGACGAAAGCATAGTTGTGCAATAATGTCATACAATGTATATAGTATGGAATATAAAATAGGCTTTATTGAACTCATAGGATTGTTACACATGATTGTCTGTCCAAGAGAAAGAACAACAAACAGATGTTCCTTAGTATAGAATACGCCCTCCGCTTTTGCAATGGTTGCTTCGCACCGTCTCTCCATACTCAGCACAAGATTGACCAACAGTTCTTGCGGTAAGAGTGCTGTTTCAGCTGTTGGGTGTTCTCTGGAGGATGTAATCGTGCGGCAAGGCGTATCCACAAAGCATCTCGCACATGTTCTATGGAATTAAACTCGGGAGAACACTGGCCAATCCATTCAAATAATATCTTCACTTTCCAGTAGCTTCTGAACATCTGCAGTCCGGTGTAGCCTGTGTGTATTGTTGCGCATGGGAAAGAATTACTTCCTTACAATAGCGATTTTCGGTTACAGAACCTTTGTCTAAAACGCAGAGCTCACTCTACATTTCAGTATGATGCCTTCATAGACGACAACTCCAGGACCACCGTAATGGTCTCCTTCCGTGATGTTACTCGGATGAAACCGTGTCCCGACTTCTTTCCAAATCAACTGGCGTTGAGAATCGCTTGTGGCACTGAAATGACTTTCATCCTTACAGAGAACACGACTCCAATGATGAAATGTCCTGTTTATGCTCCTTACTTTACTCTAAATGGTACTGCTGATGATTAACTTTTATATGGATGGAGCGTTCAAGACAGTGGGCGAATAGGCCACCTTTGTGAAGGCGTCTGCCCACAGTAAACCGCGGTAATTCGTGCCCCTGTTACTGTATACAGTTGCTGAGCAATGGTGCTTTCTGACTTGTATCTGGCTCTTTTCGCCTGCAGGACGATATATCGGTTATTCATTGCAGTTGTTTTCCTAGGTCGGCCACCAACAATCTTTCTAACAATTGTACATATGGTTTGGAAAGCTTTCCAAGTACACAAAAACGACAATATGGTTGGTTTTGAACTCATAAGCTACACTGTTGAAACTACTCCCCTCCTCCAGCTTTCCGATCATTCTTCCACTTGTGAAGTCATCCAGGTGATTTCTTCCTGCCATGTTTCACGAAAGAACTCATTTGCACTGGGCAGCGAACGTCGTTAATTGCGCCCCTGTTCTTCATTTTATTGTACTCTTGAGCGCGGACGGAATGCGTTTTGCTTTCACTCACGACTCCTATGATGTTTTGTCCATACTCATCACCTTTCTATTGACTTGGGAAAGTATTTTTCCCAAGCCTCAATTGAAGATTACCAAATATTTTCGTGAAACTCCTTCCCAGCCCCATGGACCTTGTTTATGATATCAGTGACAATGATATCATAAACAAGGAACATATCAATGATTCATATGACAAAATATTTTAACAAGTGCGTCCCACTGATTTATTTTCGAGATGAATAAGAAAAATTTTACATAATAATTATAGCCAAACTAAGCAAATATCCTAAGTTTTGCGACAATATAGATCGATTCACTTCATCCGTTCTAAGGCGGG